>JAZGTH010000088.1:2812500-3112500 GCA_036877525.1 Chromobotia macracanthus | reverse complement strand
AGCACATGGCGCACACGGGAGGCACTGCGGTACGACCCTTATCCAACTCCGGCGGTACCCCACGCTTAACTTTAGAGATCATCCACAAACCCTGAAGACTAACTTCACTATGTAGGTTTTGGACGCACATGTTAGTATCCATTGCCAAGTTACGAGAAGTAGAGAGAGTTGAGCGAGTGAATGAATTGCGCAGCCTGCGGACCGCGCCGTCGACGCGCATGCGCGCTGAGGCGCTCCCGCTCACCCCTCCCCCAACCGAAGACAATCTGCACTAACATGGCGCCGTCGAGTTCACGAAGCGGATCGTTCTTCGCGTAAACTTTCTCCTTTAGTCAACAAACATTTACTTCCTTGTGCCAAACAAGCCGCACCAACGACGAGTGTCTGGAAAATAACGCGGCGCGACGCGAAGCGCGTTGTCGCCATCGCGTCCAGCCGGTGTTGAGGGAAGCCATAGCGGCTAATGCTAAGCTAACCGACTAGGTTTGCGCCTTAAACGTGCACAATTTACAAACAGAAAGCGTAACAAATGTGTCCACGTCAAACCACAAGACGCTCACGCATTTACACGACCCTGCCCGCTCGTTCAGTCGACGCCGAAACTGAACGGCTAACGCGGGCTAGCTACCAATATCCCTCACCATCTCCGCCTCACCGCATCATAAGTAACCGGCCCGGGAGGTGTCTCATTTACTTTTAGCGATTTCCAAGAGCGTTTCACGCCCTAAACCGAGAAAGTTACGGGGACGCGTGACGGCAAACGGGGAATGTTTTCGTCCCGCGCGCCGCGGCTAGGCTAGCCCGCGAGCGCGCGGCCTACGCTTCCCCATGTGCCGCCGCTTTGTTCTGGAGACGCTTGAGCGGAACCGGGACGAAACAGCCCGCAAGTCCCAAACAACTTCATCCTCCGTCCGCGACGCGCCGCGATAAACGCGAGGGCTGGGAGTCGCACCAGCACGCCCGCTTTTCAAATCTCCCACGTTCTCCAAACTATGGAGGTGGAGAGCGGCTACCATGCGCCGCTTACTACGTTGTTTTCATCGCCATCCTCGCCGTCTGGCGCCGCCGCGTTGGGAAATCGCGCTCGGAAATCGTCGCCCGCGATTTTACGCGCTAAACCGCAGACGCGTTTGCGCGTCTGGACGCGGTGAAACGCTTCACAACAGGTTCCTCGTCCGCGGCGCGGTGAGACGCTCAGCAGCCAAATCCTCCATCTTCACCCCCTCGCCGTTTACCGCCGCGGATAAATCTGGCAAACTTGCAAGCGCACGAAAAGCACGCGGCGCGCGTCCGACGCGACGCGGCTCTTTAAACGACTTTGGGACGCGTAGTAAAAAATGCAAAAGTGGCGCGGAGGCGACCTGCGTTTAACCATGTGGTGAATGAAGGGCGGCTCCCGTTGAACGTAAATATCTACAACCCCCAACTCCTTCATTAGCATAAATCAACTACTTCCGATCCCCGGCCCTCCACCAATCGAAAAGAAAGCGCCCGCTGAACCTGGATCAGTCAACCCGCAGTAAATATTAACAAAGAGCCAAAAAGTGAGGCGCTTTGTAGTGGAAACTCTTACTATACGCACACGTGTATGGTTTCTTTCATTGGTTTTGTTTTCGATGGTAACTGTCTTATTATATTCACGGTGGCAATATAGCAATCGGTGCATTAAATCAATCAAATGATCGTTTCTGTGAATTCTCACTGCTGGGAAAGTTTGCATTTATTATTTTATTACATATTATAGACCTCCTATATGGCTCTGAAATATAGTATTAACATAAAATGCGTGATATACAATTTTATACAGTATATATTTGATATATAATATTAAAATACAGGTCTAAAATGTATGTTCTTCACATGTATACCTATAGTAAAAGGATAAGAGTTTCTACGTATGTTCATCGTTGTTGAAACAAATGGTCAAAAAAACAGAATCTGACGTATACGTCTGTAAAGTGCGCATTTCTATATGTTTAAAATGCTGGGAGGTTCAAGTTTAAAATACATGACAAAATATTAACTACGTGTTTTGCATTGCATGCCGTGTTGTGTACATATATGATCAAGTGTTTATGTTCATTTCAAAAGTCACGGTGGAATTCCTTCTGATGCAGCAGAAAATGTGCATGTATTCTCTTTGTTCCTCTCAAAGTCTTCAAACAACAGAGTTGGAGTGAGCTGTGGGGCAGGTCTTGTGCTTAATCGCTGGCTTGTAACCTCACCAACCCCCATCCTAATTCAGTACTTGGAGAACGGGGCAGTTTTCCTCAATGGGGGCAGATTTCAGACCTCACAGGGACTTGGGGGTCAGAATTTGGCTCAAGGCTGCTTTTGGTCAACACCCTGTTCCCCAGTGTCTCTGGACAAAGGATGCAGTTCCAGTTTGGAAGAAGGGTAGGAGGAGAGATGTGATGAAGCCTTCGAGACCTGAAACCAAAACAGATGATGTCAGTCATAGTTCTGAAGATTAGTTAAAGGAAATTAAAGGGAAAAAAGATTCATTATGGATAATATCTGCAATTCTGGAGCTCTTCTTGCAGCTATGAGCTAAGAAACACAAGGAAGTTCAGAGATCCTGTGGAGAATAACGGATACAAGGAGCAAGACTGTTCTGTTCCTTAAAATTTTAGTTTATTTGTTTCTTTGCCTTCCCTCTCAGTATCTTTCTCTCTGTGTGCATCTGTCTTTCCCTCTCTTTCTCTCTTAAAATGGCTGCAGACTCCTCCCACTTTAGGGGGCCAGGCGAAATTTTTTGTTTGCCTTGAAAAAGCAAGACCAGGAATTGTCACTGTTGGTGACCCGAGGTCAAACACTCTCATCTCTTCCCACCACATTGATCGATTCATCTGTGAAATCTCACATATGAGCAGCCCGGTTCCTCTCTGGTGAGGATAAAATATTTAAAACTTATGAGGGTTCATCAGCAGCCACATTTGTTATAGATTTTCACTAAATTTGTTACTTTTGTAAAATTGTACTGCCTGTAATAGTTTTTCATACATGTATATTCTTTGGCGATGAAGCCCTGAAAATAGTTTTAAAACGAAATAAGAGAAATATGTTTAAAAAGTTGTTTTGTCTGCCAGTGGATGTATCCCTTACCAGTTCTTAATTTATTAAAACCTATAAAATATTTTACTCGTGTTGTAAAACTCAGATTTATATTGGACAAGCTCACAACACATAAGATTATGTTTAACAGTTTTAAATTGTCTATATTGTGCAAGTTGTCTGTTGATGTCTGAAGCATTAAACCAACATCAAAAGACAATAAAATGTTTTCTTCCAGATGTCCTTAAAAAACAACTAAAATGACGGAGCATTTAATTAGTTTTATAAATCAGTGCCAACCCACTTCAAATAACCATTTGTGTTTGGACTGGATGTAAATACACAGAAGAGATGTTTGTTCTGTCTGTAATGTTTCTCTTTTTGTTTTTCTGTTTTCATGTGTACTTAACGCAAACTATATGAAACATTTTGTGACTGAAGAATCAATTTATGACTGAGGTCTGGGAAGAATAAGCGTACAATTTATTGCTTTCATAGATGCATGTTTTCAGGACAAATTTACAGTATGTTAGTTCACTATTTTAGTTCTTCTTATTGTTTTACCTGAAAGTAAACTGAGTAACCTATATTACAGTATTTTAATAAACTGAACTAAATAAAAACTAGCCATCTGGTCTATAGGCAACATGTTTTACAAATGCATAAACATCACTAGTAGTTTTTTTTTTGTCTCCAAAGGAAGTCTTTCCTTTAGATTTAAATGAATAAATGTTTTAACTTTCATGTTCATTCCTTCGGTTGCACTGGGATGTTTAGTAAAGAAATCCAAAATGACGTGTATTATAAACATGTCGATTTTCTTTAGTAATGTGTATATTTAGTAAAGATTTTCTTAGGTAATGTGAACATGAATTCATGAAGTTACTTGAAACAACCAGAAAACTACAAAACTGTAAAAGGTTTCAGATAAAAATTGTCATAATTATGACAATATATTTTATTTATTAAATAACTAAATCAAATCGATATTTGTGGCCACCTTTTGTTTGTAAAACAGCTGCTGTAATTGGTTGCACACAGTTTATAAGGTCACTCTTAAAAAGGTGCCTGGATGCCACAGAAGAACCATTTTTGGCTGTATGGTTCCATAAGAAATGTGGTTCCATCCATAGAACCTTTGTGTTTAAAAAAGATTCTTTGTAGTGGGTAAGGGTTCTTTAGACTATAAAAAGGTAAGAAAGAAATTGTTCTTTAAAGAACATTTGACTGAATGGTTCTTTGGGGAACCAAAAACAGTTCTTCTATGGCACTGTTGTGAAGAACCATTTAAGAACCTTTACTTTTGAGAATGTAACTTTTTAGGCTGGTAGGTTGTTGATTTGGAGATGTTTTCAACGTTGTTATAGATTTGAGCCTAATAATGTCAAATAATACTTAATAATAATTATTTGGAAATCTATTTTGATGTTTCCTACTGACAGACCAAAGCAAAAGAGAAAAATAATCATCCTAAAACGTTTTATTTTGGTAAGACATCTAATGTGCATTTTGTTCACAGTACTGTACATAATTGAAATAGGTACACGAACATCATATATAATCAATTATCAAACTTACAGATGAGCGAGCATTTGACATATTGCTTTAAGAGTCAGCAGTATACAATAATGTCAAGCATTTCCCCCTAAAATTCCTACAAAGTTCTACATTCAATTCAAGTTGAAAATTTTGAATCGTCCAGAAGTTTGTAAAAACAACATGCACAAATAATTTGTACAGTAATGCATCATTTTTATACACAACATACAAACAGGGGGGTGAATCAGTATTGTTTTGGTTGAAAATCCACAGCGTGCCTCAGATACTGCTGTTTTGAACTTGCAACATTCCATGAAGCTTCCTGAAATTCCTCTCTGTTTCTGCAGTGCAGTGGGCTTCGCTGCCTGTTTCCCACGTCTGTTTCTGTGTCAGATTGTAGTTTAAACTCTGTGAGTCGATCTGTGAGTCTGTGAGAGTTTATCACTTATCAGCTATGAAGATGGGAAATGCTTATTAACAATTTCCAGATTACAGACTTATGCAGCTTTTACTGTTTTAGTACTAAGGAATATTTAATGTGTTTTGGATCATTATGGTTCCTATCAAACAAGTTTTTGAACACCCTATTAGATCCTTTGAGTGTCAGTGGTATCAGCTGCTGTTGGTGGGCTAGGCTGGTCACAAGTGTGTAGATCAGCCCTCACTCCAGAGGGCCGTCCAGACTGACTGCTACAGAAGCCTGCAGGAGCTGGACTCCTTCCAGAAGTTCCTGGAACAATCTCATAATTCTGCTAACCCTTATGTTCTGTTTGGGTCTAAGAGACTCCAGAGCCATTCAAATAAAGCTCTTAACATCGAATAATATATTTGAATGATTTGATGGCTAATTTTATGAGCGCTGTTTTAAAAACTTAACCTACAATCAGTGGATTATCAAAATGAATTCCTGGAAAAAGTTTAGTTTGTAAATACTGTATAAACCTTAAAAGATGCAATGGAGTTTCATCTTGTTTTTGTTTGATTGTATTTTTCTATAATTTGTGACCCCAAGCAGAAGCATTGCTACATGAAACACAGTTAAAAATATTTCCTTACTGGGGTTTTATTGTTTAGAGAAACATAGCAAATGAATTTGAATGGAAAATAATAGAATCCATTTTACTTTATTATAATTATTAATTTAAGACATACAGCATGTCTATGAGAATCCAATCAGAAATAAAATTCTTAAACATCTATAGGAACAATTATAAAACAATGTACAATATTACTTTTTCTTCGGGTGGATAACATGAGCACTGTTATTGCTGAGGGAATAAAATACAATTATTAATATAATAACATGTCGTGGGGTAAGTTTCACAGTGGCAACCTGCTGTTTATTGACACTAATCTGAGAACCTTACGTTTACTTCTTTACACTATCTGAAGTAATAATGTGAACTAAAATCATTTTAAAACACAAAACAATTCCTGAAATTGTAGCATAAAAATACATAAATAAAAAATGTCAAAATATTGTTTTGGCCAAGAAAAATGTAATTGATGAATTTCAGTTGAACATTTGGGTTAAAAACGTCCTTTTAATCATTTTAATTTGGATGAAATGAATATAAGCAAGAAACAAAACTGTGTCATTGGACATTTGACACAAAACCTTATAGTTACTGACATGCCCATGTGACAATTAGTCTCGGTCTTGTCTGCACTAGTTTTAGTTAATCTAGACTTTTTTATTTGCATTTAATGGCTAATATTAGATCTGGTTATTATAATATTGGCCGATAATTGCAGATGAAACATTGGACTGTAAACTACTCTATTATAAGTGAATGATTAGTTTAAAACCATTTCTAAGGTTGCATTTATTAGGGCATTTTGCACAGACGTGTTTTGTAAGCAATTTAGCGAATCAGATTACTGCCACCCAGCGGCGCTTCACAGTACAACAACAAATCAAATGAGCGTGCACACAATTTTCACATATATATATACCCACACATAAATATTGCAAAAAATACATTTTGACATTTTATGTCAAATGTCCATTTGTTTTAACCTACTGTTATCTCATTCTCAATAGAAGTCTTCTCTTTAAAACATTCATTTACACAATTTATGAATAAATGGTAGAATTATAAAATACCCAAATGTGTATATGTGAATATGTGTGTATATATGTGAATATCATATCCCAGTTTAAGACATGAAAACACTGAGATATCCTACAGATGAGAAGCAGAATGTGACTCTGGTAACTCTCGTCTTTCTCAAGCCCTGAGAGAAAAACAAAGTATCTCAGCATGATGTCACCAGAGCAATGAAAACCCACAACAGAAAACCAAAGATAAAATGTCTCTCTTCATCAGTTGCTTCTGGTGCTTTCCAGAAATGAGAAGCTCTCATGTAGAGACGACTTTACTTTGACACAGCTAAACAGTCTGAGACATGCTCTCAGACATGCCCTCCAGCGTGAAATATATTACAACGTTTTAATAAACTGAATACGGTGAGGAATATGAAAAGTTAATGTAGAGATGATTGTACAGCCAAACCCCTCCAAAGTCATAAAGCTGCACCGGTTCAGTTACTGTCAGTCCACTGAGCTGATAAACAGAGAAAAACCAAAACCATTTGCTTTACGGAAAATGTACTGTAGCATGAAACAGTACAGATATAAAAACAGTAAAGAAATAAGCTTTACAGAAAATACAGAGACTGTTATACTGTTTTATGTATTCTTCTTCTTCTGACATTATAACACTCTGAACACTCTGTGCTGTTATCATGGTAGTCTAATTCATGTTCAAAATGCCTTTTTTATACTTTAAATTTTTATTATTAATATTATTAATTAATTTATTTTATTGTTTATTTAGTACATTGTAGTTACTTTAATCATTCCAAGTTTTCCCTGGTAACAAGATCTATTGGAATATCATACTGTAAACTTCTCTATTCAATGGCTCCCTCTGCTGGTCATTATTGGGTACTGAACTCTAACTGAAGATTACTAAAATTACAGGCTGCAAGAAAGACCTGCAAATTAATCCTCCACTTTGTTCTTCATCATAATATGCAGATTTATTTTAAGAAGATTCCTGATTTTGTTCTTTGGGATGTTTAAGTAAATTCTTTTTGTTGGTGTAAATTTCTGGGGGTGAAATTCTGGACATTAAGGCAAATCTCATAGTTAATAGTGAATATGTGTTCCCCATACTAAAGTGTTACCAGAATTTGTTTACACAGAAAATGAATATTCTGTTAACCCTTACTTACCTGCACGTTAAATCATATGGGTTTGGAAAGACAGAGGGGCTGTTTAACTGACTGTAGGTGGCCTAATGGTTAGTGACTCAGGCTTGTAATCAGAAGGTTGCTGGTTCGATTGCACCTTATTCCGATTGCTCCCCGGCGCAGTAGTGCTGCTCACTGCTCCGGGTGTGTGTGTGCTCATGACTTGCAATGTGTGTTCACTCACCAGTGATGGTTAAATGCACAGGCAATATTTCGGGTATGGATTACCATATCTGACAAATTTGTCACTTTCACTTCACTTATAGCAGCCTTTACTCTAAACAAGCAAAATCAGAGTTGAAATACTGAAGAATAACACATTTTATGCTGGTTTGTCTGATTTGAAATAGTTTCATGTAGACAGATTGACCTTAACACGCTGGTGTACGATCATCCAATATTTAAACCCAGATGTGTGTGAAAACACACAAACATTTTCCATTTGTAATATCAGCTCAAACAATCCTAATTTTTGAAATGATCCTTCATCTCACAGGTACATTTGGAAATACTCAAATGATCTTCATCATTACAGATAAATTAACATTTCTCAGGTTTGTGCCTGTATAGTTTAGAAACACTTTTTCAGTTTTGTGAATTTAAAAGTACCCACAACATCGCAAATTATTGTCACATGAGAAACACAAGAACATGCTGATATTCTGAATAATGAAGTGTCACTTCTCAATACATACAGAAGACATTTTGTAATCAGGTTTTTGTAAATACTGCACTTTATTTTTTCCATAATCTGTTACAACTGGTTCTGAATAGTGAAGAAAAACTACATGTTGTCATTTGATTCTGCACAATGTCTTGATAACACATTCAAAAATTCATATTCGAAATTTGTTACATCTTTCCATACAACTAAAGTTCTCTAAAGCTTTTAAGTTCTCAGACTAATATCTACGTTAGATGTTTTATTCATTTGAGCGAGGGAATAATGAGGCTCTTCTAAATGAATCTCCTCACGTAAGTGATTTAACAATGTCTCCACTACAGAACTCAAAAGCTTCATCGTTTCATTGTGTCGCGTTATCTGTATTGGATCTTATGTTCTTTTAAGTCTCACCCTGAATTTCTATCAAACACTTACGGCTTCTGCCTAATAATGTCTTTATGTGGCTGCAGGTGATTAATCTGCAGCCAATCAGAGTGCAGAACAGAGGGCAAGTCAGTCCAATTAAAGATGACTGTGGGCGTTAAAACTAGATGATTAGAAATGTTCTGTGAGGGTTTGATTTTACTTCCACAACTGATTCCTACAACCACAATGTTATATTCTACATTCAGATGAAATATTTTATAAATACAGATAGAATTAGATGATTACAGAATACATGGTGGTATTTAAATAAATCACAAAAGGCTAACAATAAGCAATTGATTTGGTGATTACCCAGCTAACAGGGAATGTTCTTAAAACATTGGCTAATGTTCTCTACAAGTTCTGTCAAAAATGTTCTTGCAGTACGTTTGTAGAAGGTCCAAACGCAATGATAGGATGTCCTGCTTGCCTGTCAAACTATGTGTTTGCACACCTCCCCGCACTGTTGGAGGAAGAGCGGCTCTGAAGAGTGCTCTGAACAGAGAGCAAAATCTTATGCTTCTTATTCTAGCTTGCTTTTACTAGCCTCTCCAAAACTGCCTTCCTTACCTTTAACAAAGGTCTCATGTGTGTCTGTTTTCCAAGAAACTTTGAAAGACAAAGCTGATGCTTAAATGAAACATAACCAAGAACTCTGTTTTGTCTTCTGTGCTCAGAAAAGCAATTTCTGAGCAATAAAATTCTCTATTTTTTATGAAATTATGAGGGCATAGAACATTAGCACAGGTTTGCTCTACACTGCATTTCTCTTACTTTGCATTTATGAAAACTGTGTGAGTCAAATAATATCCGGTCAACACAGAGACAAAATACAGAGGACACAATCTTCAAAAACAACACAGAATCTCCCAAATATAGGTAGTATGCGCATAGAAATTCCTAAAAGGGTTATAATGAGGACTACTCTCCTGAAAAAGCACATTTTCTTTGCCCTTTAATGGTATTCTCATATCATTTAATATAAAAAAACCTGTGAATTGATTTTGCCTCATAAAACCTTATAAACCAGGAGTGCAATAAATTCAGAGAAACAGACACTGCTCTGCTGTGAGCATGATGCAAGATTCTGCAATGCCCCTCGCAACATCTTTTGGACAATTGTCAACTCATGACACTTTAAACGGGTGTAAAATTGAAGGTCAGTGCTTACAGAGAAACACTGGCCATCTGCCAAACGTTACAGGCTTTGTCCTGCAGGAACACATTGTAAATTATTTAGGTGCAGGCTCATATAATCTGGGGTCTTGACATTCCACTTTCCCTGATGCATTATGATTGTTCACTTCATAACAATCAAAGTCTCACGGCTTACCATTACTGCTCAATGTCACAAAATTACAATCAACTTCATTATCATTGAGCAGAGAACCAGTGCAGAGCCACAGAGACACAGTTTCACTGTTCTGATAGCTCATATACCCAGCTAAGAATTTTAGGTTGTAAGAACGTTTTCATAACATTTCAATTAGGTAACAAAAACATTAAACTTGTTATTTTGAAAGCTATAGGAATGTTCACAAGATCCATTTTTTTGTGTTAACATCATTGTATGTTGTATTAACATTATTGCTTGGTTATAAGAACATTATTTAAACGTATTTGATTCTGTAACATTTTTAAAACGTTCACTACTAACTGAAGAGTAACATTTTTAAAATATATGATACATAACGTTAAACGTTTTTGCTAATGCTACTGCAAGAACATTTACTGATACCTTCTTTCTTTTTGGAGATAACTTTTAGAGAACGTCAGTCAACGTTCTAACAACATTTTAGTTGGGTGTCATGTGTCTGTTGGGAGGTACCACTAAGAGACGTTTTGCCTGGCACACCATAAAACCCCTCAGACTGATACTAGTGCTTAAAACCCTGGCAACCACCCATCACATCTTAGCAACCACCCATCACATCTTAGCAACCACCCAGAAATTCAGTCACAGAAATCTGAACACTTTAGCAACCAGATAGCAACGACCCAAGACACCCTAGCAACCATGTAGCAAATACTAAAATCAGAACTCCTTAGCAACAACATAGCAACCACCCAGACATATAGCAACACCTTAGTAACCACATCCTTGCAAACGTATAGCAATTGTCTTTGCATCAGTTAATAATCACATAAAGTATATAAATCTTTTTACATCTGTAACAATGAGTAGGACAGATTAGCAGTAAAGACAGATTACAAACTAAAGGAACAAAAACAGATTGTTTCTATAGTGGTTATTTAGGGGGACCGGTCTGATCACCCTGAAGTGTCATACGGATCAGTGGCGGATCCATTCATGCTCACTCCCTCTTTCAGCACAATAATCTGTCCCCCACCTCCACCCCTCCACCTTGCGTTTTCTCCTCAGCATCAACGCAGACTCTTCTGCATCACCAACATCTTTCCTGGTTCCTCTCCACTGCGCGAATGTAATTGAGAAGAGGGACCTCTAGAGGGACAGCAAGCACGTCCAAACCTGCAGTAAAGGATGGTGGCACTTTTACTCGTTTTTGCATTTTAACTCACTTTCTCTCACTTTACTTGACTGGTGAGATGAAGTTCAGCTGGTGAGTTTAAAGCAATACCCAAAAGTTGTGTTGCACAGTATAAACACAAGCCATACCAGCCATTTCATATTGAATTATATTAAACAGACTTATATTCCCTTTTTTTTTTTTTTTAAAAAAAAATTTTTATTAAAAAATTTTTTTTTTTTTTTTTTTTTTTCCCCCCCCTTTTTTTTTTTTAAATTAAATTTTTGGTGGCCTTTTTTTTTTTTTTTTTTTTTTTTTTTTTTTTATTTTTTTTTGAAAAAAAAAAAAAAATTTTTTTCAAAAAAAAACCAAAAAAAAAACGGCTGAGAACGACACACGAAAGGCACATTGGACGGACCCTTTCGTTTTTAGGTGAACTATCCATTTAAACCACAGAATAAAAGCGTTTACACACCCTCTGCTCCACAACTCCCTGCCTCCATATCCTTATTCTTCATTCCTTGTGCCTAATTATGTCCTGATAATTCATTGCACTTTAAATTTGTAAGGGCTTTGTGCAGGGAAGTCATTTACAGAAGTCGGCAGGTGCTGTGAGATGATAAAGCAGTAAATGAACAGGTGATGATGGCAGCCGAGCGTTACCTGAACACTCCTCCCACTGCAACCTCAAACTCACCACTGTTTCCACAAGGTCATGTGAGGACACCATCGTTTGATGGAGGAGGATGCTGGGTAGGCTGCGAGGTCAGGGCATCTGCTTTTTCTGGAACTGTCTGTGCTCGATTCCCCTGCTGTGAAAGTAATACTGCAGCTCAATGTAGAACAGCACTCGGCATGTCACTTGGGTCTTTAAAGGTACTTTCTGCTGCTTTTCTGTGGCTGGACAGGAGTTTGTCATTCAGTGGACAGCAGTGATGTTCACCAGAGGATGTGAGGTATGATGGACTCATCACAGATTCACCTGTTCAGAAGATTGTCTGGTGGATCAGCGTCAAATGTTGGATGATGAACTGATATGGATAAAAGCTGATCTGGTTAAAGAGATCAGTGATCTTCATATGACTGAAGACTGACCACCAATTACCCGGCTAACAATTTTAAGTTGTAAGAACGTGAAACGTAAAAAAATGTTAAAAATGTTATTTTAAATGTTTTAGGAGCGTTCGAAACATCCAGTTTTTAATTATATTAAGGTTATTGATGGGTTATAAGAACTTTATTTACATTTTGTACAAATACATAACATTTTAAAAACATTTCACTAACAGCTTAAGGATAATGTTTCTGATATATGTGATATATATAAAGTTAAAAAGAGTAAAACTAATGTTGCTGTAAGAACATTTTTGATAACTTTGAGAGAACTTTACAGAACGTTACATGTTAGCTGGTTTTAATTAGCAGAGATTTGACAGACTTGCGCTCGTGTATAATTTGGCTTTTTGGATTCTTCCTCTGTTTGCTCTGTGATGCAGTTTTAATAAGGACACTGTTGATGCGCAGATCAGCCTGCGCTGTCTGCAGGGATTTGTCCCCGGTCACGGTTTGAAGGAGTGACCAAGAGACAGCTCATTTATCTCCTGACATGAGAAAGCCATCTTACACCACACCAGCCCAAATAAAACCCCCTTTAGGCCGGAATTACATATTGATTTGATATAATAATAAATCCCCCGTCTTCCCCACACATCCGATTGCTCACTGAGATAAAGAGATCTGTTCTGGCAAGGTGAGTCGGGGAGATGGCAAGGTGGATGCAGTCATGGCAACTGTCCACCAGAGTGCAGTAGAGACATTTGGCTGCATCTGGCTGTCCAAGAGGAAGACTCTCTATTTAGGGCCCTGCGTGAGTGAACTGTCATGCAGAACAATGTGCACGCTTGACTGTGAAAAACACTTGATGCTTCAAAGCTTTCTCCTCTTATCTTTCCGCCTGTCACAGATGTTTCACTGTGAAGACGTCTTTCCCATTTTGTACGCCCAAAGAATTTCTCCTTCACACTGTGGAAAGTCGCGAGCGTGTGTGTGGTTTCCAGGTCGGATGCGTTTTCTTACCCCAGCTGGTTTCTGTCACACACTGTGTGTGGGAATCTTTAGAGAAAGCATGAAGCTGTTTTATGACTGGTTATGAATTTCAGCTTCACCAGAGTGAGTGCTAATTGTGAGCTGTTTGGCTACAGACCAGCCGTGAGACAGATCAGCATGAAGGAGTGTATTGTTTAAAACACAGCTGAAGCTGAAGGATTGATCTTGTGGTCTTCATGGTCTTGAGATGATGTTAACATGGACTTGATCCAGACCAAGATGTTACCAGCTAACGGGGATTGTTTTCAGGACGTTGA
This sequence comes from Chromobotia macracanthus, assembly GCA_036877525.1. NCBI lineage: Eukaryota > Metazoa > Chordata > Actinopteri > Cypriniformes > Botiidae > Chromobotia > Chromobotia macracanthus. The sequence goes on along the minus strand of JAZGTH010000088.1, from coordinate 3,098,707 downwards.
CATTCTCGAAAGTTCTCTCAACGTTATTAAAAAATGTTCTTGCAGTAACGTTAGTAGAATGTTTTTAACATTATATATCATATATCAAAACATTAAAAATGTAGTTAGTGGAATATTTTAAATAAGATTATAGAATTATTTTTTTTGCATAACGTTCTAGTAACCAACCAATAATGTTAATACAATATATAAAAACGTTTATGTACTTTATGGACGTGTTAGGGAGACGTTCTTACAACCTAAAATTGTTAGCTGGGTTAGTCTCAGTTAATGTCTCAGATCAGATCATGGCTTATTTGAGAGTATTTACTGTATTCTATTATATTTTACTTTGTCAAAAGAGTTGTCAAAGGTGTTTACTTTAAGGTATTTATTTTTTATCATTTATGTGGAATTAAAAATGTGGTCTTTGAAATTATGCAATAAATTCAACATTGTCTTTATTTCAGTTCATTACATGAACAGTCTTGTTCTAGGGCTTGGTCTGGGTTTTAAGCTGTAAGAACGTTTCCCTAACATTTCCTAGAAATGTAAATTTCTAGGAACATTACTAGAAATGCAAAGTTCTAGTAACGTTCGAAACATTGTTGCTTGGCTTTAAAAATGTCATTCATTTCTTAATCTGTAACATTTTTAAAACGTTCCACTAACAACTTAAGAATAACATTTTTGATATATAGTTTTGATAACTTTGAGAGAACTTCTAGAGAACTTTAGCTAACGTTCTGAGAGTGTTCCCTGTTAGCTGGGGAGGCCGAAGGTCATGGAATGAAACCCCACAAGAGACACTTTGCTGAGCTTTCCTATCACAATTGTATACCCAACCAAAGCAAACAAACCCAGGTTTCCCTCAAGCGATCTGTCCTCATAGAAGGGTTCTGTTTATTGAGATAAAATAACCACATACCCTGTCTGTAAGAGAGTTACTTCATTTTCTCTCAAAAGATTCAATTTCATTTAATAAATTAAGCTCTGTTACAAAACCCAATTACAAAAAGTATTTTAGGGCATTGCAGGCACATTCCAGATGCCAAAGCTGTTCCAAAACGCAGGCAGCATAATTGTTACTCACTTATTAGGTTCCATATTGCCTACGATGCAGCCTTGGAAAACAGCTGCTAATTTAGGCAGACGACAGCACAGCAGCACACTAGATTAGGGAAATAATGTGTGTGTCTTGGTTTTATCAGCTGGGAATTGATTGGTTAGTGAAAAGTGGGCGGTACATATCAGAATGGAGTCAGGAGGTTAGAGGGGAGGGCTTAACAATGAGGACTTGATGACATCGGCTGAACAGTAACTTCCATTCAAGGCAGAGCAAACATTTTTTTAAATGACACTGCACTACTGAATCATGCACATTTTGACATTTTATGTATTCAACTATAAAATGTTTTAAATAAAGAATGAAGAGATTATATTAGCAATATATTTTATCAGTAGTAAATGTAGTTATTCCACTGAAAACCTTTATTATGTATAAGTCACACATCATTATCATTTTTCCTCTCAGCAATAGAAAGCACTGCTTTTTAAATGACCCCTTTTACCCCAAGCCAGATGAAAGATTTGTATTCTGCCTGCCGGCCTGTAGTTATGTATCTATAACTCCAGGCCTCTGTTCTCTCAGGAGCAGTGATGAAGTGAGCTACTCACTGAATCACCACTTTATTTATGTTTTGTATGTGTCTGACTCATTTTTTGGTTAATGGACGCTGAAGAAACAAGTGTCTTTGATTCTACACAGAACTTCTTTGTTCTGAAGGAGGATGACAAGCCATGGTGATGTTGTGCGACTGTCTGATGACAGAAGATCTCAGTCACTATCATATTCCTGGCTAACAAATGTAAGGTTGTGGGAACGTTTCCCTAATGTTTCCATTAAGCAATAAAAATGTTTCAGTTGTTGTAGATGTTTTGAATGTTTTTATACAATTTTAGATGTATTAACATTAATAGTTATAAGAACGTTATTTAAACTTTCTAACGTTTTAAAAAGTACCACTAACAACTTTAGATTAACATTTTTGTATTTGATATATAGCATTAAAAAACTTTTTGATAACTTTGAAGGAAATTTTAGAAACATCAGCCAATGTTTTGAGAACGTTCCCTGTTCACAAGTTCTGGTCTGGGGTGTCTGTGGTGTCTCCTGACGTGGGTACGAGTGTATAAAGAAGCTACTGTCCACGAAATGAGATCTGCTTCATTTACACTCTCATGTCTGAGGTCTTGAGGTACTTCAATGTGCTGAGTGATAAAAAAAACAGAGAAATGGGCAGAATCAAAGAATGACTCCTCCAATCAGACACAAGAGTTAGAATCATCAGACGAAAATCACTTCAGCTCTCCAGAAAAAAGTAAAACTGAATCTTCTGTGGGTCTTGCAAATAAAAAAATGCACAGAGGTGTCCAACGAAAATCTCTATCGCTATGACCTGACACTTAATCAGGAAAAGGGAGAACAGACAATGAACTAAGAACGTATTAGGACACTTAAGACATTAAAAATCACAATGTCATTGAATTAGAAATGAAAATATCAATCAGAAAAAGATTGCTGCTAACAGGAAATGCTTTCAGAACGTTGACTACTACAGCTGGGTAGCAGCTGTACTTGTTTGCCTATTGCCTTAATGTCTGAAACATAAAGACACATTACTCAGCACAGCTCTAAAGAAATTCCTCTCACAGCTGAACGCTCATTACAGTGACAGCTGATATGCTTCACCCACTGGAGCTACGCAGATGATGCTCTGGAAATGTCACTGATGAGGACCAACCCAAGGTGACACTACCATAACACAGTAGATGTCATTCTTAAAACACCATTGCCAGTACAAAGACAAAATCCTTTCCAGAGGAGAGCTGGCACAAACCCAGCTAACAGGGAACATTCTCCAAACATTGGCTAATGTTCTCTAAAAGTTCTCTTAGAGTTATCAAAAATGTTCTTGCAGTAATATCTGTAAAACTTTTCTTAATGTTATCGTAGATATATTAAAAATGTTAGTAGAAAATGTTAGCATATCAAAAGTTGTTAGTAGAATGTTTTAAAACATTACAGAAATAAAAAAATGAACATTACTAGGACATTCAAAATAAAATGTTTAACATTTTTGTTATTTATGTACATGAATCTCACGACCTAAAATTGTTAACTGACATGCGTCCTGTCTTAAATCTGGGCCTTTGTGGCCACACTTAGCAATTACTGAACCATGATAAAGTACATTCTTCATTTTCTGACTGCTTCTAAATGTCGTTGTCTGGCAGAGAGGGGCAGAAGTGGAGCAGATTGGTAGCTCTATCAGATACACTTAGCTGGTGCCCTCTATAGGATTCCTGAACAAAGAAAGGCAAAAGTCACTAATGATTTTAAACCAGCAAATGTGCAATTTTAAGCCCTTCCTTCTGCTATATATAGCCGCTCTCCAAGACGTCCCTGACAGAGGGCTTGAGATTTGACATGAAGTGAGAGATTTGAATGGAAGTGGGTAGCTAGCCTCACTATAATCGTCTCAAATTGAGACTTTTGCGACATTATTTCCAATCAGAATCCCTTGACACAGAGCCAGCCCTCCACATTAACCCCCCGCCCGCTAACCTCCTTTGGGCTGCCTCCCCTTCCCCTCTGTGGAATCAATTGTACCACAAATTCAATGAATTCTCTGCCAGCTGCTATATTTCCTCAGAGAGGCTTCTACCTAAACTATCAGCCCAACACTGAACGAGAGACAGAGGGGATGTACAAAAAAATCGCATAAAAACGAAACAGGCGCGGTTCTGTAGCTAAATGCTATTTAGCTGCGAGCTGTACGCGTCCCTGGCAGAGACGCAAAAGAAATGAAAGATGCTAACTGGAAATGAAAAGGCCAAGGGATAAGATCAGGAAACACAATAAAGCGCTGTCGTGTAAACACGCCGCAATGGCAAAAATAGATAATACAGTCTATGTGACGTTAGTGTGCTGAACTAGGAGGTTAGTCGGATTGTTCATTTATTATTTCACTATTTATTCATCATGAGTGAGAGACAAGTAGGAGATTTTAAAGAATTTCCGAAATTGGGGAAATGTTACATACATACAATACATTTTATTTCCTCAGCACATTTCAAACAACAGCTGATCAAAATGCTTGACAAAATTAACAAGACAGATTTTTTACAAGTTTTTTACACGTTTCAAGAAAATGTTACCAATGCTCGAAAATCCTGTCACCACAATGCTAAAGTTTTCTTGGGAGGTTGCTAGGGCGTTGCTATGCGATTGCTTACTGGTCTAAGCAAGAAAAGCTGCATCTGTTGAAATGGTTTTCAGTTTTGAAAGTTGTTAAAAGTTTAGCCATAAGTGCCAGCCATAAGTGATACATAATTCATAATATAAACAAACTATTTTTTAAAATAGCAGTTTTTTTGAGTAAGAGCAGCATATCATTGATTTTATTCATGGATTCTTTTAAAGGGAAACCTTGGAGTTTAATTAGTGTTGTTAGATTATGCAGGATTTTACTAATTAGGGAATCTATTGGATGTTAATGCAACCGTATGGTAGCAAATGTCAAAATGGAGAAAGTCTTTTGAAATTGTGATCAGCATTTTGGAGGTCAAACCCAAGGACTAAGATAAAGCAGAAAAGTAGTTCAAAGCTCTTTGCTGCTGTGCATGAGAGCAGGCGAGGTGGAACAAGCTGAGGCTAAAGAACTCATTTGTCTTCAAAACGTCTAAATGGCCCAACACAACATCAGATGCAAAAACTGTTTGTCAGGCCTGTTTCAACCCAGCTGACAATTTTACGTTGTAAGACTGTTTCCCTAACATTTCCATTAAGTTACAAAAATGTTAAAAATGTTATTTTGAAAGTTCTACAAACATTTAAAACGTTTGATTTTTTAGACGTATTAACATTACTGCTTGGTTGTAAGAACATTGTTCAAACATTTCTTTCATTGTGTAATGTTTTAAAAATGTTCCACTAACAACAATAAGTTGTTGTATATATACAGCAATATATACAGCAATATTTACAGAACATTAATCAATGTTTTGAGAATGTTCTCCGTTAGCTACTTAATACCTAAAGAAAAATGTGTAGAACTTATAAAGGTGAATTCACCAATTCTGTGACCGTTTTCGAGAAAAATGCATCAGTTGCAAATCACGAGCAAATTGGCAGTCATTACGGCACTGTTGCAAATAGTTTTTTTTCTCATTCCCAGAAAAGCAATTACAGTAATTGAGCAGGCAATGTGATACACTCATTTATGACTTCAGTGAATTATCTTATATCTAGCAGCCTATAAGCAGCCTGCACAATTCAGCAGGTTCTGTAATCAGTGCTATGATTTACCTGCTTTCAGCAACTTACTCAGCTAACAGGAAACGTTCTCTGAAAGTTGGCTACATTTTTTATTATATACATTTTTATTGTATATAATATTATATATTATATATGCACAATTTTTTATATTCCTGATATTTTGTTCTACGTTTTAAATCTCTAGATCATTTTTCATTGTAGTGTCTATACAGTAGCTCTTTAGGCATGTGAACAGTATGGATGTCAAAGGTATGAAATGTTCTTTTGGGTCGGCTGTGTCTCTCCTGCTGTCTGCTGACACTTGTTGTATTATAGAGTCTGTACTCCAGGATTCATTACAGAGTAAATATTTGCTTCAATATTTGTTTCAACTCATTGATCCTCACTCATTTCTCAGCAGCTTCCAAAAATTGCTCCAGATAATGTATCATTGCTGATCTTTCCAGAGTATTGAATCACATTGTAGTCCAAAATTGTTCAATATTTTCGTTGGACTAGACAGAACTCTGGGAGCAGAGCTGAAGGTATCTGATCTCCACTATCTCACATTTTACCTCAGTCTGGTCATCTTTAACTGCCTCTTAAATATACCAACAATACGGGCAAAAAATCAGCTCTGTGGAAGTTTTAAAGAAGCAAGTCAACCCTTAAAAAGTTAGAAACTAAGAAAAAACACACACTGAAGGAGAGACACCAGCTAACTTTCAGTTCAATGTCTGTATTTTTCATGTTTGAAGTGTCAAAATCTCTTTCTCTGGGAATCTGACATGCTCTGATTCTCAGTCATGCCGGGAGGTGATTACTAGTTGAAAAGGACAATGTTTAACCATTGCAATGCCAACAGATTTGACTCGGCCTCTTACCCAGTTCTCTAAAAGTTCTCTCACAGTTCCCTTAAAGTTATCAAAAACGTTGTTACAGTAGTATTAGTAAAACGTTTTAAACGTTAATTATCATATATTAATTACATTATTCTTAAGTTGTTAGTGGAATGTTTTAAAAACATTTCCTAGAACTTTTAAAATAACATTTTTACCATTTTATTCCTTAATTGAAACATTAGGGGAACATTCTTACAACCTAAAATTGTTAGCTGGTTTTGACATGGGCGACCCAGAACACCACTGGGAAACATGGCAACGCTGTATTCCACTAAACATCAACATTATTTTCGTAAGCATGTGGCCAAGCACACAGTTGCCTGAAATCAACTCTGTAAATCCACAGTACTTAAGACCCAGTCCCTCAGTGAACCTGATACCCAGCGACAACGGCCCATGATGCTGTTACTCAGTATCAGCTCTCACCCCTAATGGAGGAGAAACATTGTCCATTTGCACTGAAATCAAGCCAGCCGTGGCAGAGATACCAAACAACCCCCTCAGCATCTCCCAGAAGCCTGATCGCATCGCACCTGAGATAAGACACAAAAGATGCAGACTAATCCTGCAGGAGAGCAGCGTGCAGATAAAGGTTGTTTGGAGGTAAACAAGTGTGAAAAATAAGCAACGTGAGACCTAACCGGAGAGAGTGGGCCGAGGTTGAGTTTATTACAGCTCTCATTACGTTCAGAGCTCGCTGGTTTTAGTTTACATTTTATCAACAGACATAATAAAAGCTAAAACCCAGTTCCCAGTGTCTTCTCAGCACCCACAGAACATAATGTTTCTATTTCTGTGACTAGAATCCAACTGAAGCTTTGGTTGGGTACTATTACTTCTTTACAAACTCTGTTGTAAACCCCTGATAGGTGGATCCAGTATGCAGTATGCATAAACACAATGCTGTACTAATCACCATGGTACATACTGTGCTGTACTTTGAACTCTTTTAAGTAAAGCATATGTGTGCAAAATGTGCCAGTATGTTGCACAGGTTTTCAGCGTGTTTGTATAGTGCATGAATGTGTGGTCTGAATATATAGTCCACTTAATCTGGCTCCCCATGGAATGTAAATCTATGGGAATTCTGATTAGTATGGGAATTCTGGTTAGTAAAGCAGCAACAGTGTTCCTGCACAGTATGAGGTTTCATTTATGTAAGCTGCACAAACAGTACGAATGGCATATGTTCTCATATTTAAAACTTAAATCATCAAAATCGTATACAAGGGTATCACGCAAAATCACGCTCCATACAAAAGTATCGGGTTTACGTTTTTAAGTAATATATCATACAAGATATGTCCTACAAGATAATATATCATACAAGATATGTCCTAAATTGTAAGCGGAACATTATAAAAAACAAATACAGAATTGAAAAAATGTTTGAATAACGTTCTTGAATAATAAGCTATCTGACTGTCATAAGTCCAAACCAGCAGAAGAGTGAGTCAGTTTTTGTAGGAGCTTTTCTACGTATCCACACAGATAAAGAAACACAGGAAGAGACCAGTGTTTTTTGGATAATGACAAATGTGTTTCAGAGCTTTTATTATATTTTCACACATGCTTTATTGAGACTTAAGAATGATCGCGTTCTAAAGAAAAATAAAGTGAATATGAGAGCAGCTGTTGCCAACGCTTTCATGAAAGCCCCAATGTGCTATTTATTCCTCAGATGACATCAGTTCTAATGTGCTGTGCATTCAACACATTTAAAGGAATACTTACCCATTATTTACTCTCTCCTGCTGATCCAAACCAACAGATGTTTGTGTTCTGTACAAAACCAAAGGGAAAACTGCTGAGGGCTCAGAGAGCACGTCTGCCAGGCCAGTTAACATCAAAACATTCTCAAAACATCAGCAAACATTCTCTAAAAGTTCTCAAAAACTTTACTGGCCTAACGTTAGTAGAACATATTTTTAATGTTATAAATCACGGTGGTCAGGCCATCCTTAACAGAATGAGTGTAAGATGAGATAAATATAAAAACAGTGGAAACTAATACACAAGTGCCCTCAGACACACACACAAGTGACGTCACGGTTGTAACGCTCTTCTTTGTTTATCATCAGAATCACTGGTAAACACACACACAAATGTATCTTTTGATTGGCACATTTGATCGACCCTTGTTGCTCACTGATGAATCTTTCTCATTTTAATTCCGTTCCTGCTTCTTGTTTCTGGAAACGCAGCCACTGAGCAACATCATCAGAGGGATTCATGATTATGGGGTGATGTTAAAATAAATAAAGACAGAATGCAGGAAAACACAAAAATAGACCTTTTGCCCACGTACCTCTTGATTGGCGGCGCTGTTTTGTCAGTGGGATGCTGTAATTGTTTGTCCTCATAATTACTGTGACAAAATGACAGTCTTTAACTTTAAAGCACAATGGATGAACAACACAGATCTTCAGAAAACTGCCAATACCATAAAAGTAAAGCTGGGGAAGTTTTAAAGAGTGAAGTGTTACCATAGCACGACAACATCTCAATTGTTTCTCCTAGACAGCAATGAGATTTAATGGAAAGAAGGTCTCCTACTTAGATATTTCTCCTAAAAAAAGACCTCTAGCTCACGTGTCTCCTCAACAGTTTCCGAACATCCCCCGTTAGCTGGGTATGCTTTATTTATGTCTCACTTGACTGTATTTGTGTACTTTCTGAAATGTATGACAGTAGTTTGAGATAAAGTTTTGAAACACGTGGAAAATTTAAGGAAATCTCTGAGAAACAGAACTGGGACAGCCGTCCTGAAATCATTTCTGTTCTGTATTTAGTTTGCAGCCCAGTTCAAAAATGAAGTTTTTTTGTCCATGTGGTTTGGTTGATAACAATGATCGAAAAGCTCTAAACATTGTAACATTAACTATAACACTCGTGGTATCCATCTAACATGGAGCTTTCTCAGAATGCTGTGTAACGTTCTCTAAAGGTTCTCTAAAAGTTCTCTCAAAGTCTTGCAGTAATATTAGCACGTTATATAATATATATATATATATATATATATATATATATATATATATATATATATATATATATATATATATATATATATATATATATATATATATATATATGTATATGCTGTTGGCTGAAACATTTACTCACTTATTTATTTAATTAACACATTTAATGAAGTAACAGAGTTTGAGGAGAAATATAAAGGAATTAACACTGTTTTACAAGTGTAAGATAAGGTGAACATTTAAATAAACACTCCAGTTAAGATATCACCAGTGACTTGTTTTCTGCAAACGTTTGAGACGTTTCTTAAATGCGGTCCATTTTTGTCACGTAAACAGTCTGGTGGGAAAGTCAGTATTGTCTCTACAGCTACACTGCCTTGAGTAAAATTCTTATGCCTAACTTCTGATTTAAAGTATTTTATAGCAGGAAATCTCCAGGTAAAACAGTTCAGAAGCAATTTAGATTCACAGAAAATGTCCTTTCGCTGTGGAATGTGAGGGCGTGTGAGAGAACAGCCCCGAACTCTATTGAATAAAGGCAGTTAGCTGCACTGTGCACTCTGGGGTGTCAGCACGACTCTCTGCCCGGCGCATTCACTGCGCTCACCTTTCATGTCCGCATGTGTGCCTGCAGTGATCAGAGAGGGTGAGTGGTTAAAATGCTTTCATTGAGAGAGAGAGAGAGAGAGAGAGACTAATAACCTGAAATGGGTCCTGCAGATATTCAGCAGGTGGCTTTGTCATGGGCTATATTTAAATAGGAATAGAAAGAAAAATATAGATTTGTTAATGTTGTATATGTTACAACAATGTATGTTACTGCAAGGCGAGATGGGTTACAGATGGTATACACACAATATAAACATTTATATTTATGAGGGATTTAATATCCCAGCTGTAAGAACGTTTCCTTTTCCATTAAGGAAAAAATATTATTTTGAAAATCCTAGAAATTTTCTGTTTTTTAGACATTATATTAACATTATGGCTTGGTTGTAAGAACATCATTCAATCTTTTTATTCTGTAATGATTATAAAATGTTCCGCTAACAACTTAAGAATGCCGCTTTTGATGTATATGATATATAGCGTAAAAAAAGTTCTACTAACATTACTGCAATGTTTGTTTATATATTTTGGAGAGAACTTTTAGAGAACGTTGGTCAACATTCTGAGAATGTTTCCTGAAATGATACTACAAGATGAAATGAACAAATTTAGTTTTGCATTAGCTGAGCAAGTACACACTGCAGAGGAGAGGGAGGGGGGAGAGGGAGAATGTGAAAGAGAAAGAGAGAGAGAGAGAGAGAGAGAGAGAGAGAGCACTGATGACATTGATGCATCATTCTGAAGAGGAAATACAAGGAAATAAAACAGGGAAAATAGGAGAAAGAGAGATAAAGAGAGAGGTAGAGAATGGGGGGAGTGTGTGTGTGCTGTGTGTTTGTAAATCAGTATGGTTTGGTGATGAAAACTCATGTTATATTAATGAACCAAGTTTTACACTTAAATCCTGCTTCCTTTATCTGTTTCTCATGGATGTTATGAAAACAAATATTATATTGGAATTTTAGTGCCTGGATCTTTAGGAGAAAATGTGAATAAAATGTGAATAAAAAGTTTCTGAACCTCTATTACATAAAATCAGAGCTAAACCTCATCTAAGAGCCTCAGAGCCAAACCTCAGAGCAGTTTGACATGAGATACTGAAGAAAACACATACAAATGTACAAATATACACATACAGACAGACAGACCAACACATTGTTGGACAGATAAAATGATGAATGAGAGATGGAAGAATGGATGAACAGACAAATGGACAGACGGACAGATAATTGACAAAGTTTTGTGAAAAATGAACAAAGATATACTACAAAAAAATATTCCACATATGTTGCTGCAAGGATTAATTATTTTGATTATTTTGGGAGAACTTTTAGAGAGCATTAACCAACGTTCTGAGAATTTTCCCTTTTTTGCCTGGCAGGTGTACAAGTGAGCCATCAGCATTCCCACAGGACATGCTTCCCACCCATCATCATCCGCTTCAGTCAATCAGTCAGTTTCTGCCATCACTGTCCAGATTCTGAAGCGCTTTAGTTGCTGTCCAGGGTTTTGAAGTGCTTTAGTTGCTGTTCAAGGGACTGCGGCTGTACAAATGTGAGCTGACACTTCTAGCACATTTAGTAACGACCTGTCCTGTCCCACACCATACATAATAGACACAGAGGGAGGAAGAGAGCCAGCGAGGCTGCCTTAGAAATAATCTTTATATGGGTCAATGACAAGTAAGAGTGTTGGAGATGATGAAAAAGAGAAAGCTATTTTAAAACATGTTAGGCTCTTAAGAGTGCAATCTTGATAAGATAATCAAAGGGTTGCCGTATGTGTTCACTGAATAAAATTTAATAAACTCAGAATAAACTCTTTAAGAACACAATGAAACATTAAAGAGCTGCAAATATCTGCTTTGTGTTCAGAGAAAATGTCACACAGGTTTGGAGTTATAACGTTGATAAACGACAACAGAATTTTCACTGTCAGGGAATTATTCTTTAAATGAATCAGTATGTGATCAAATGTTTTGAACAGAAGAGAATGTAGAACATAAGTCATGGTATATCCTGCTGGAAAGACCAGCTTAAAACCAACAAGAATTTCCCGAAAATACGCACAGTTCACCAGCAAAACCAGCTCACCAGTTTTAACAAAGTAATTAACAAACCAATCAATTCATCTTATCAGAAAACATCAAACAGAAACGCAAAAACTTCTGTCCAAAGGTTTATTTCCACTGTAGCTGGATCTGAAACAGATTAGGTAAGAGAGAAAAGTGTCATTTTCACTCACAAACAACTAAATCATCTTTAATGCTGTGATACTATTTTTTAGCTTTTTCACATGCTCACAAACATCATTTGTCAACACCTGTGATTTCTGTTGTCGTATTTGATCTCTGATCATACAGATAATTTTAGTGCAACACAAAATGCCCCCCCATTCACACTTTAAAGAGAAGACGGCCGTACACCAGCAGTCACAGTGACGTCTTTCATAGAGACGTCTTTCATGTAATCTTTCTGACACACTTCTGCCCCCTCCCTACCAAACAAAATGTCCTCGTTATGTGCCCTCATTAGTGCTCTATCCATGCTGAATGCCCACACAACCCGGCTTACACCCACATACATTCAAAAGAACCAAAATTGTGCTAAACCTCTAATATCACTATCTTCCCATCAGCTCTTTGTGGTGGTTTACATACACTGTGAAAAATATGTGTGTGTGATGGTGGCAAAAAAAGAAGAGTTTTTTCTAAGATATGTCTCCCAACGAACAGAAAATGTTCAGCTCAGAACGTCCTCTAAAAGTTTTATTAATGTTATCTATCTATCTATCTATCTATCTATCTATCGATCTATCTATCTATCTATCTATCTATCTATCTATCTATATATATAATAATGTATATATATATATATATATATATATATATATATATATATATATATATATATATATATATATACATTATTATTAAGTAGTTAGTTTTGGTAATGTTACAGAATTTAAAAAACATTTGTATAATGTTCCTATAACCTATAACCAACATTTTAACGTTTTTGTTACTTAATGGAAACAATAGAGAAACGTTCTTACTACCTAAAATTGTTAGCTAGGAAGTCATCCGTCACAGCTGTCAGAGCTGGACGACACATGATGCTTTTCAAACATTTTTCAGACAGTTCGGGGTCTTTGGATGATTAGCATAAAACCCAAAAGCTTTGACATAAAAACAGAATTTGATTTCCCATGTTGGAATAATTAAGTATCTTTTAAGCAGATTGGATGCTCCCATGAGGCCGGGTTAGGGCTCTGAAAGAGGGACAGTGTATCTGAAGCAGGGCTGGAATGGCTGATGCAATTTTTTTATATAACTTTTTAATAAGAGATCTGACAACACTAAGACATCACCAGCGTTATTCTACTGAACTTCTTACAGCGGAAAGCCTGCGACCTCTCAAACGGCAAACTCTTACTTAGAAAAACGCAACAGAATGCCTCCTAAAGTAACCAGTATACCCAGCTAACAGGGAAAATTTTCACAACGTTGGCTAAGTTATCAAAATGTTATTGCAGTAATGTTAGTAGAATGTTTTTCGAGCATTATATATCTATTCTTAAGCAGTTAGTGGAACGTTTTAAATGTTATGTTACAGATTAAAAAATCTTCTTTCAACCAAGCAAAAATGCTAATACATTAGAGCTAGAACATTCCTAGATTTAAAACAACATTTTTAACTTTTTTTTACTTAATGAAAACGTTGGGGAAACGTTCTTACTGCCTACAATTTTTAGTTGGGTATGAACTTTATATGTCTACTTTCATTTATGATTCAGGCAAACCTATGCACCAAAAGTCAGTGACACTGGCCATCTGTCTAAGAAACATTAAAAGTTTATGAAGAGCACATACTACCCAGAACATACACTCTCCCTCAACATATATTTCAGAAGCAAATCACAGAAAGCACATGTCATTTCCTGTCAGAGCTCTTTCACTGCAGGCAACAGCCCACGAAATCCATTTTGACATTTTTTTCACTCCCCCTTTTTTCTGCTTTCCACCCCGGAAAACATCCAAGGTTTTTGAAAATATGGCTCTTAGCCTGTTTCCATCTTCTCCACTCACTGTCACATTGAGGTGAACACCTACCTCGTGCCTTTCAGCAGTCAGACATGGTGAGCGACGGTAACAGCGCCTGTGATTGGTCGGTGGAGACACAGATAGAGAAACATGGAGCGATGGAGAGACTGTGGTGGCTGATGTTTTCTCCTGCACCAATAAAGCATCTTTCAGCTGCTGTTTTAACCTTGTTGTAGAGGATTTGATAATGTCTTGGCCATCATCAGATGTTAACATGTTTCGGAAAGATTCATACTAAGTGAAGATCCCACCTAATAATTTTAGGTTGTAAGAACATTTCTCCAACATTTTCTTAAATACGTTTAATATTTTGTTTTGGAAAGTTCAAAACATTTAAAACATTCAATTTTTTAGATGTTCTATAAACTTTACTGCTTGGTTATTTAAAGTTTTTAAAATGTTGCATCAACAACTTAAGAATAACAATTTTTATATACAATATATAATGTTAAAAAATTGTTCTACTACTGTTACTGCAAGAACTTTTTGATAACTTTGAGAGAACTCTCAGAGAACATTAGACAACATTTTGAGAACATTCCCTGTTAGCCATTAGAGGCTAGAACATCCAAATGCTCCAATGTTTAATGGTGTGGATGAAGTTAAAGGAATGTTCTGGGTTCAGTTTTTTGACAGTATCGTTTCCCTGTAGATGTCCACAGAAAATGTCTCATCCCTCAGAAATTGCCAGGAGAAAGTACAAAGATTTGAAACCACATGACTAAAACATTATACTGCAGATGGCAGCATGAGACTAAAGTGGTTTTAAAATGATCAGAAACAAGAAAATTATGTCAGTAAAGCATAATCAAAAGTGAGCAATCAAACTAACACATGAAATGTGATTCGATTAAAAAGCTATTAATTTCATGTTAACATTAAAAGCTAGTTTTTCTCCATCGCACATACATCAAAAGTTAAATATAAACACACCAAAGCTCACCATACAAGACATTCAGAGCTAATCAGGGCTTTCCAAAATCCATCAAAGCCACGGAAACACTTCTGCTGGTTTGCGGGAAAACATCGCTGGAGTGTGTAGCTCAGAGGAATCGGAGATGAGGAAATATGAGAAAGGGTCACTCTGTTCTGCAGGACTGAGAAATGATGGCAGTGCGTCGGGTGGAGAGCTCTCTTCAGTCCATATGCCTGCCAGCCAGAGTGATGAGTTATACTTTAATCTAGTTTACTGGGGATTGATGCTTGAGCCCTAGCAAGTGTATCTTGGTGGAGCTGGAGGAACGTGACCTCTCTTGCTCACATTAAAGGTACCATCCTGTACGGGTTGAGAACGTGGTTAAGAGAACTATATTAAAAAAGGATGAAAATGAAGGGGAATTAGATTGAAAAAAGTATAAAATGAAGGATTTTATAGGTACTCAAAGTTCTCTCACAGTTATCAAAACGCTCTTGCCGTAACAATAGTAGAACATTTTTTAATGTTATATGTCAAATATCAAAAACGTTATTCTTAAGAAGTTAGCGAAACATTTAAAAAACATTACAGAATTAAAAAATGTTTGAATAATGTTTTTATAACCAAGCAATAACATTAACACAACATTATGTTAATAAATTTGAATGAATTTCTGAATTTTGCTTGTTACTTTTCATTATAGTAACTTTGGTTAAACGTTCTCACAACCTAAAACTGCTATTTGGGAAGAGGGAAATGGCAGAGCTTTCTCTCCCGATTGAAGCTTTGCTCAATGTGTATTACATGTATTACTGAGCCTGTGTATTCCGGCCTCTCTCATACTTCCTGACGTAATCCGTGCGTTTAGTATTCAAAGCCTCTTTGAGTTGTGACAACTTCAAATTCAGACCAGGAAGGATTAAACCAAACACCGAATGGCTTATAGCGTTTCATAAATCATTTTCTTTAGCTTTCCTGCATTTTTTTTTTTATTGCACATTGGAGAATCTTTCATGTAAGTTTATTGTATGTCTTTACACAATGAACAAAAGTTTAATGCAATCAGAACAAATTACATCGTTCTCATGTTTGTCATAAACAAAAGTAATGTGTCAGTTTTTAATATGCAGAAGTTAAATTTAAAGGCTATTATCTTTGAATAAAGTGTACAGTAAAAATCTGTGTC
The DNA here is from genome assembly GCA_036877525.1 of Chromobotia macracanthus. Classification (NCBI taxonomy): domain Eukaryota; kingdom Metazoa; phylum Chordata; class Actinopteri; order Cypriniformes; family Botiidae; genus Chromobotia; species Chromobotia macracanthus. Next base: position 3,082,712 of record JAZGTH010000088.1, on the reverse strand, counting down.
ATACAGTTCTGCCTTTAAAGATTAAAACCTCTGCATGTGTTAGTCTGTACAAATACCCCCAAATGTACACAGTACAAACTTTTGCCTGGTGACCAATTATCTGAAAGATGAAAGATTGCTTTCACCCTGTTTTCTTTTCACATTTCTTCATTATTTTCATTCTCACAGACTTACAATTTTCAGGCCCTGCAACGGAAGAGAAAAACGCGCTACTGATTCTTCAGAGATTTTGTAACCTTCAATCCAACGCACAAACTCTGGCAGAGTAATTGAAAGGTTCTGCGTTTCCAGCAGAAAGATTAAAAAAAAAAACTTATTTGGAATTTTCATGATTAACCAAAATAATCACAAACGCCAAATGACGGAATTAAAAACCGAGTCTAATCAAAACGTTTGCACATGCCAGTCTTCCAAAATGTTATTTATGTTTAAGACAAAAGCTAAATCTGCTTTTTTGTTTATGGAAAGGCGTTTGGTTTTGTAAATACTTTTAAAATAAGCATCCCCACTGCCATAGAGAGAGAGAGAGAGAGAGAGAGAGAGAGAGAGAGAGAGAGAGAGAGAAAACAATGGTCCCTTAATGAGCAAAGACTTTCACAAGCCCATTATTAAAGACTTGGAATGATGAGGACTTTTTACAATTACTAGACCTCCACTTATCTTGTATGAGCAGACTCCAGTGAGAGGAGAGAGACTAAAAGCTGTCCACTAACAGAACAATTACTGGAGCTTTGCTTATAGCAGTGAGGGCCGATTACTTGCTGAGACAAACACATTTGCCTTTTGTCTCTGCCAAGTTGTTTCCCGGCAGCCCGTGCCGTCTCCATTAACTATTGGTTTATAAAAAATAAATACAAATAAACTCAAAAGTTGAGTTCTTTAAAACACCCCAGCTAACAGGGAACGTTCTTAGAACATTGGCTAATGTTTTCTCAAGACTATTAAAAAAAGTTTATGCAGTAACATTTGTAGAACTTTTTTAACGTTATATATCTTATATCAGAAACATTATTAAGTAGTTAGTGGAACGCTGGAGAAGTTACAGAATTAAACAAGCTATAACTAAGCAATAGTGTTAATACAACATCTAAAAAACTTTAGTTTGCTATGCTTATTTTGGCTTAAAAGTAAAAGTTAGATACTCATGGTGCGCACCGCAACATAAACCAAATATCATGTTGCATATTAAAATGAAAACATAGCAGTCAATTGTCTAGTAAGTTTGTTAATTTACTCAACGAAAGCAACTTGCATTTACTGCATTCAGTACTACTATTGGATACACTTACCTACAGGGTGAAATATATTGCCTATTATATATATATATATATATATATATATATATATATATATATATATTATATTACATATATTTTATATTACATATATTTTTTACTTAAATCAAACCTGGGTTATATTCACATTACAATAATGCATTAGTTAGCTGTGTTAATCTATAGTGACATAACACAATGTTCTACCAGTTAAACTACAGAAAAACTCAGGGCTAAATTCAGGGACAATAGAAATGCCATGTTGCAGCCATCCTGAACAAAACTCATGGTGTGCTAGTGTTGTTTCTTAGGGGCAAAGTGGCAGTGATTACTGCCAGCTGTCTTCTGCTGCGAAATGCACAACCTGGGCCCAAAATCATACCCTCTAAATCTCTGATTACTGGTGTGAAGCTCTTGTTTACGGTTGAAATGCGCTGTTTTATGGCTGGGATGTAGCTCTGTGAGAAATATACATCACTGGAACATCCTATGAGCTCTGATGAACAGTCGCAGTACCACAAAAATGGTTTGCAAAGAAAATTTAGGACCTAAAATACTGCAGCACTCTCACAACAGAGGATCTGATATAAAGTTCTTCACTGGTTTTTCATTGGACCGAATAAGTGCCAATCTAACGCAATAACAAAATCATTTATTGTACAAAACTACAGAAAACACTGTTTTTAAAATCACACACAGTTTACCAAGAACTGTAAAGAACAAACAAAATGCTAAATTATTAATATGACTATAATTCTGTTTTTCTTATATATCTCTTTAAATTTGATAGTTTCATGCTCTTTGCAGCAATTAATTCACCACACAAAACATTTTTTTTTTACCTTGGAGGATGTAAATCAATGCTTAATGCATAAAGTTTACAGTAAATAGCTAGAAATCATGTGTTGCAAAGGAAACGGTATTAGATGCGTACTGTATGCAGCATCATACTTGTGTTTTGAACCCACAACATGACTGACAGAGTTTGATTTCTTCCTCCAGCTCTCTGAAACAGCCCACATCTCCCCCAGGCGACAGAGATATGTCAGGTGTGCAGTCTGCCATCGATTAGGATTGGACAATTCCATGATTGCATTTGCTCCCAGTGTATCCGGTCGGTGTCAGGAAACGTGACAGTCTGCCCCAGGGCGCGGGTCACAACATGGCTCTGTGCCGAGATCATTAAACGGAAGAAAGGCTAACGTCAAATCAGAATAGCAAAGCAAATTCCCAGCTAACAGTTTTAGGTTGTAAGACCATTTCCCTAGCGTATCCATTAACATTTACATTTTTTAAGTTCTAGGAACGTTCAAATTGTCCAGTGTTTTGGACATTGTATTAACGTTATTGCTTGGTTAAAAATGTTACTCAGACATTTGAAAAATTCTGAAACATTTTTAAAACGTTCCACTAACAATTTAAGACTAACATTTTTATATATTTATGGTAATATAATGTTAAAAACATTCTACTAACATTACTAAAAGAACATTCATAGAATGTTAGTCAATATTCTGAGAACATTCCCTGTTAGTTGGGTTGTGCATTCAAGCTGTGTTTCTTCCTATACAAACGCTTGACATATATTTGAAAGCCTTCCAGTGCATAATCAGCCATTTCAGGCAGGAAGTCTGACAGGTTGGAGCTGTAAGGGTTTGATTTTTAGATTCAGCATTAGGAAAGCAGGAATGACCCCTGTTTCCATGCCAGCTGAGTGAATATGAGAGACAGCAGTGCAGTCTGGCTAATTGCTTGTAATTGAGCAGCGTAAATCGATCAAAGTGTTGATTTGGGCTTGAGAAAGGTTTAAGGGTATGTTTGGAAAGGCTGTCTTCACCATCTGCCAATCTCTCTAACGATTTTGGCTTCTCCGCAGGAGATCTGCACAAGCCTGTGTGCTCGCCGCGGAGAGACCTGGGCAGGGAGGCACTTAGCACAATCCACCTATTACACAAAGATCAACAGTGATTATGTGAACAATTACCACCTGTGGTTCGAACTTGCTTGTGTGGAATGATATTCATATGAATGGTCAAAGCTTTCAAATGTTCTACATATTTTATTATTGCATAGTCCGTGATAATGCTTATGGAGCTTACTGTTCAGATTTTTTCATTATTTACATTTAAGGTTATAGGTTTGAACAAAACTGTAAACTACAATTTGACGCATAAATAATTTCAGATTGTTCTGTGGTGCTACGCATGAGAATAACAACTGTTTTTGAGAAGCTGGCTTGCAACCGCCTATCCTATACCTAGCAACACCTTAGCAACAACCTGGCAACATGCTAAGAACCACCCTAGCAACCGGTTTTGTACTGCAGACACAGTTTTGGTTAAAGATTGCTTCTAAACTATTTTCTAATAAATTCCACTGAGGGTTATGAAAGGAGAAAAAGCAGAACTTTGAAGTCTTGTGCTTTGGTGGTCTATGTCACCTCAAGTTAGGTCATTCTCACCATCACACTGTCCCGATCAATTTAGAGCAGAGCGAATATTTTCAGCCTGATGGAGTGAGCTGTGAGGGGAGAGAGAATTAGATACAAAACAGACAGAAAGAGGGAAAGACAGACTCAACAGATAGCGGAGACCCAGCAAACAATTTTAGGTTGTAAGAACGTTTCCCTAACATTTCCATTAAGTAACAAAAATGTAAAAAATGTATTTTGAAAGTTGGGGGAATGTTCAAATCGTCCAGTTTTTTAGATGTTGCATTATCGTTACCTCTTGGTTATAGGAACGTTAGTCAAATATTTTTTAATTTTGTAACTTTCTAAGACATTTCACATTTCACAACTACTTAAGAGTGTATATGATACATAACATTAAAAAACATTCTGCTAATGTTACTGCAAGAATGTTTCTGGTAACCTTGAAAGAACTTTTATAGAGCGTTAGCCAACATTTAAAAAACTTTCCTGTTCGCTGGGGAGCAGCCCATGCAGTTGTCTAAAAAGCAGCTGACAATCTTTGTTTTGTCACCGCAGAGAAACAACACCTTCCTCCTGGTGTCTCAAACCCATCATCATGTATGGAGTCAGATAGTGTCATGGCTTCCCTATCACACATTGGGCCACATAAGAAACCTGCAGCAACCCCACCGGAAGATTGATGCTTCTCTGTGGAACAACATCAGTTTTGGTCTCAAAGCGAATATGGGGGGCTTTGAACCGTCAGTCATATCATGAAAAGCTAAGGATTGCACAGTGGGTGAGATACAGCTAGCCCGAGTTTGTTTATCAAAATACGGGATCCTGGGTGTTTTGCTGAATGACATATTTGAATTGATAAGAGCGTGTTTACTTTTCACCCATACAAAGTTGATCTGGATAACAGCCGCTGCATTTCTGTCTGTCTAAAGCATGTGGCGCTGTAACTGAATGCAGATCCTGCTTCAAGCTGTTGCTCAAAACAGTTCCAAACGCTAAAAGTTTGCTTTGTGTCTTGTCTGAAATTACTGCCGCATTTTACTTTCACCCAGGGTAACTTTAAGCACAGGGCAAATGCAGGCAAATTTGTTGCTTAAGGCTTTTGAATGCTCTAGACGAACCCATGAGCCACATGTAAAACAGATGTTCCATTAGCATGGATATTTATTATGTATTAGTATTGTGTTCGTTATTTCGGTACATGCAAATAAAAGCAAATGTGTGCAAGAACGCTTCTGATAAATCTGAGAGAACTTTTAGATAACGTTTTGAAAATGTTTCCTTTTAGATGGGAACATCCTGTGGGGCGTGACCAATTTCATTCAAAGTTCAGCTCATGAATTAAAGTAAAGCCACTTCTGAATGTAATCTAACCCTGATAATTTGAATGCTTTTGCATTAGTTCAGAGGACAACATATGATGTCAGACATGTAAAATGGTGGATATCATCCACTACAGCCTGTTTGGCTGTATAACTGCTAATCTGACCTTTGCTGAGACGGCTGGAGGCAAAAGCACTCTGGACAGAAGCCCAGTTCCCTGACAAAACACTGAGCAGTGACCTTACTTCAGCAGTTTACACATACCCGCAGTGGACCAGCCTCCTGTGCACTTATCAAAGCAAATATCACTGACCCATGCAAATGAAGGACAGGTTTCATAAAATCATGATTAAATTCAGTAGGTGTGGCAGACCGAAAACTAGCATGAAAATCCTGGAAGAACATATCTTTGTCATTTGACTGGTGCAGGCTGGTCCACGTAAAGGTAGACAGGTTTTTTACCCAACTAATAGGGAAAACGTTCTCTAAAACCTCTAGAAACATATGCATGTTTATGAATAAACAGCTTATTCAATATTTTATTATTTTATTTCTATAGCACTTTTCACAATTTTGTATTATTGCAAAGCAGCGTCACAGAAAGCATATTTTAGCATAAAACAGTAGAGACAGAAGCAGAAGATAAATGCATCAGTCATACAGAAAGCACAGTGTTGCACAGAAAAAGCAGAGATGAAAAATCACTTGAGCACATCTGGCAGGCAGTAATACAAAATAATAATGATTAAACATTTAAAACAGCAGGGCGGTGGGAATTGGTCCTGCTATGATAGCCAGTTTGGACTAACATATTGCCTCTTATTAAGCCTTTTACTGCCCGATGCTCGGTGATGTATATAAAGAAACAGAGCTGATCTTGTTAATGGTAGTGCTAAATTTAGCTTTGCTGTTGTTTGATGAACAACAGAAACGTCTCCTAGCAACCAAACTGCAAAGCTAATATGTGTTCTGCTGGTGTATGGTTACCAACAGAGAGGATGCAAGCATGAAGCTAGCAACACCCTAGTACATAATTGACATGTTTTCTATTCTAACATATCAGAAATATGAGAGAAAAGCTTAATCTCATAACTCAATAATTAGATAAGTAACAGCATCTTATCAGTTTATGAAGTGTAAACATATCAGCCTGTAATAGCTATCCCGACATCTTTAGATGAGAGCACATAACAAAGATTAATGGGGAGAGTTCATTTATTTGCATTTACAGCTTCACATGGCATTTTGTTCTATTTAATAGCATATGTTTTGATTTCCTGCTCCAGTTGAGGTCTTTACATGCATTAAAAGTTGACATGAATTAAAGGGAGATGGAGTTGGGCTGGTTGAGGGATGACACAGCTGGTGCAGTGCTGTTTGTCTTCTGGTGGATGTAAATAAGTGGATGTTCCTCCTAAAGTTAGATTCAAACTTTATTCAAACAGGCCAACACTAAATCAATGTGTGCTTCAGTGACAGAAAAACACTGACAAACAACTTGAAAATGATTAACCGTCCCATCCCAGCTAACAGTTGTGGTTGTAGAACATTTCCCTAACATTTTTATTAAGTAACAAAACTGTGTATATATATATATATATATATATATATATATATATACACTAACATTCTGCTAACGTTACGGAAAACATTAGCTAGTGTTCTGAGAATGTTCCCTGTTAGCTAGGATGAAGCCAAATTCGGGGTGAGAGAATCATCATCTTGTCTTTTAATTTTCATCAACACTAATTTGCATTTTAATTCACCCATATTAGCTTACTCTTTTTTATGCAAATTGTTTGCTAAGTGGTACCAGTTTTCAACTACAGTACATCCCAGGAAACAATTTTAGGTTGTAAGATTGTTCCCCTAATGTTTCTATTAAGTAACAAAAATGTTATTTTTAACATTTGTTATGTTATTACGTCACAATGTTATGTCATTTGTTCTAGACGATGTATTCGTGTTACTGTTTGGTTATTTTAAACATTCCACTAACAACTTTATCGTTTTTTATTATATAATGTTAAAAAAACATGCAAAAACGCTTCTGATAACTTTGCCAGAACGTTTAGAGAATGTTAGCGAATGTTCTAAGAACATTTCCTGTTGGCTGGGATAGGTCTGTTTTTATGTGCCTTGTGGTAAAAGGGCCGTATCTCTCATGAGCCTATTCTTACAATAGCTGTCCTCCGGTGCCTCAGGTAGTGATCTGAGTTCCAGACTGACTCTCTGAATATGCCACACTAATGATGGAGTCTAGCTGCAGCGTCACTGGGGACACACTGATGGTTGTAGTAATGGATTCTGATGGAGCTGTTTAGAGGACAATGCTGTAAGGGGACTCTCAACTCAAAACCATAAACGTTATCACAAGGATCATTTTAATTTCCTAACAAGAACTGAAATAATCTTGAAGTTATGCTGAGGTCTGTAAGAAAGAAGAGAGAAACAGCTTTGGTATCTCACATTTCTCCTAGACAGCAATTACAATGAATGAAGAAACATAGAGGTTTTATGTGTCTCACGTTTTTCTACTGAAAAAGTCACCAGTCCTCTTCAACGTGTATCTGCTGGAGATACACTGAAGATATCTTAAATGTTCCACCATCAACCCAGCTAACAGGGAACGTTCTCAGAACATTGGCTAACATTTGTTAAAAGTTCTCTCTCAAGGTTATCAAAAACATTATTGCAGTAACATTAGTGGAACGTATTTTTACATATCACATAAAAAACGTTATTCTAACTGCAGACTTTGGTAAGTTCCACTATTAGTAGTTAGAGGAATGTTTTAAAAGATGTTGGAGAATAAAACATTTTTTGAATAATGTGCATATAAACAATACAAAGCAATCACATTTTGAACTTTCCTAGAATGCTCAAAATAACATTTTTAATGTTTTTTGTTACTTAATGGAAACGTTAGGGAAACATTCTTACAACCTAAAATTGTTAGCTGTGAACTTACCAAAGTATACAGTTAAAAAATGTATGCAACATTACTCTTTAATATCTCACTTGTTTCTCCCAGACAGCAATGAGATTAACTAGAGAGTCAATGAATATTTGAGCTACAGTCTCACATGTCTCATATTTTCCTCTTTGAAAACAGACAGCAGTATTTTTAATCACCAACAGCTTCTGTTTTTAATTCTCTTATGGAATTTCTGAAGAAACATCCAAGATGAAGTTCACACAAAATGCATTACTAAAAACTAAAACTGACTTTGAAACCTTTGAAACAGGAAAACCATGGAACAAACTACGGAGTCATCTTTGCCTTTAGATATATAAAACAAACGTTGCGGCAAATAGACCTATATAACACCCTCATGCACCATGAGTGGGTGGCAGTTTAAGTTCTGCTGAGGTTGTATTACCCATAATGCTGATTAGCACACAGTTGTTTATTTGCAACGACAGCCAAAACTTCCACCTGTTTCATTGGAAGGCCGCAGTCTGGTAAAACTCTCATCCCCATATACAACATTATATTACAGTCGTATTTTCCAGCCTCTTAAAACGGGATGTACACGCAGAGGAAACACTGATTAACACTCTACAGCAGCAGCTCATCCAACACAACACAAGATTATTTGCAGTAATTTCAGTTCTGCTGAGGAAGTGTTGGAGCGAGCAATTCACTTATCAGCCCTTAAAAGTGTGTGTGGAACAGCTAACTCACACCAGAATCTAAAGCACACACACACAGATACTGTGTGAAAGACTCGCACAGTCAAACTCACACTTGTTTCAGACTGGAATGGAGTTGGTTATCTCAAAAATTCGCCATTTTTCCATGATGTTTCTGTCACAGTTACCGGTGCTACATCATCATCTCATGCCTCTTGACATTTTCATTTGGTGACTAAGAACTGAATCACATTGCTGATTAAAACAATTATTAAATATTTACAGAGCATCGCAGCTGTGACTTACTGCTCAGTTCACTTGCTTGAACATGTTGAGCTGTTGTGATCTTGCAGGTGACGCAGGTTCGATTTGATTGTGTCCTATTCCACATCATGTCCGGTCCTCTTATGGCTATAAAGACAATAATACATACAATTGATTACTGTGCAAATTAAGCAATATTATCCAATAAATTCAATATAAATTTTATTTACAAAGAATCAAAACTTACCCTTACAAAGCAGTACAGTGATGGTACTGTGGTACAGTCTCAGGTAACAATTTTAGGTTGTAAAAAAGCCGTTAAAAATGTTGTTTTGTTAGTTTTTTAGACGCTGTTTTAATGCTATTGTTCAGTTGTTAGACTGTTATCAAACATTTTTTATTCAGTAGCGTTTTTACATTCCAACTTAAAAATAATGTTTTTGATATATGATATATAATATTAGAAAAGTTCTACGAATGTTCCTGCAAGAATGTTTTTGATAACGTTGAGAAACTGACAGAACTTTGACAGAACTTTACAGAACGTTAGCTGGGGTGATGGTAAAAGATAGTAAACCTATGGTACCTTAATGTATACCCTGGTTCAAGAATGAATGTACCACGGTATTTTAGTGGTAATTTATAAAATAACATGGTTCTAGCACAGTGAAGGAATGATAATAAGAAGGTACATTTTGGTGCTAATGGTAAAACTCATCTGAAACTTTAACACTATTCTTCTGCTGCTTTGGAAACGCAGGAAACGTTTCCAACGTTTCTTCATGAAATGCAAACCTAGTTTGGCATCTGTAAATGAAAACAGAATGTCTTGACACACTTGTGCACAACTGACTCGATCGGTTCTGCATCGCTGAAACATGAAGAAGATCCAGGAGTCTCCTCCAGCAAACACCTCCATAAAGCAAACAAGCAGCCACTTATTCAAATGCACACACAATCACACAGCACCAACACAAAGACATCAGCCTCTCAGGTGTGCGCACCACCCTGCACCTCAGATTGTGTTTTGATGTCGCTGCCATTTCCTGTTTAATATTCCACTCAGTTGCACTCAGAAGCCCAAAAGCTTGCAGGACATCACAAAACTGGAGTGTGTTAAAACTGAACACGTGAACAGAGAAAGGGAATATATAAGAATAATAATAAAAGAAGGCAGATGATGGAGAGAACATAGAGGCTAGAGGTTCCTATTGCATTAAGTATCAGTAATGAAGTGTTGCTATTGATCCTCTTCATTTAAATCTTAAAGCTGTCTGGAAGAAAACGAGACTTTCTCATTTGTGTTTTTCTCTCTTACAGGGTCTGCGTCCACCTGCGCCATCAGCTGCGGCACTTCCCTGATGTATCGCACCCAGCCTCTCCTTACTGTCTGGAGCGCGACACAACATATATACATCGATAACGCATCTCTTCAAGTTCACACGCTCGCTCACATGCAAACAAACGCCTCCTAAATCACGATGGCTTCAATAACAAGCTCATTCATGTCGCAGCACAAAAATCCATGAACCTTCTCCAGCTGACAATTTTAGGTTGTAGGTTTCCCTAAAGTTTCCAGTGAGTAACAAAACTTAGTGTTATTTTTAATGTTCTAGGACCCTTTAAAACATCCAGTTTCTTAGATGTTGTATTAATATTAATGTTTGGTTATACGAACGTTATTCAGTTTTTACAATGCTGTAATGTTTTTAAATGTTCCACCAACAACGTAAGAATAACATTATATGTGCGATGAGTGAAAAAATGTTCTGCTGATGTTACCGCAAGAACGTTTTTGATAAGAGATGTTTTAAAGAACATTATCCAACATTCTGAGAACGTTAGCTGGGTCATTACTGTTATCGACTGTTCCCTGTGTCCTCACAAAGCCAAAGCTACAGATAATGTCTTCTCTGCTAGAAGGTTGATTGATTTAAGTGCTGCCTAGCTTGCAAAAGGGACAGTTTTCTCCTTCAAGGAGGGTTTCCGCTCTCCACACCTCTTTGTTTTGTACACACACACACACACACACACTCAGATGTACTCTGCTTCAGTGCATCCCAAGCAGGTATATTAGTAATCCATCAATGCTATTTCCAGTCTGTGGTCTCGCTGGCTGGCAGTGAGAGAAAGGATTGGAGGAGAGACCTTGAATGCAGACGGCTCTTCGGTTTGCCACAGTGGCAAAATAATTACACAAAGGTGCCTCTGTGTCTCTAGCCGGACTTCTGGAAAAAAAAAGGGGATGTGAGAGGACGAGATAAAGAAGGTAAACAATATCGGTGACACAAGCAATAGGACCCAGGAGACTGTAATAATATAGCCGTGTCGCGTGTTAGTGTGTGGCATGGAGGTCCGGACAGGGGCTTTGTGGTGTAGGAAGTGCGTGTAGAAAGAGTGGGTGGGTGAATAATGTTTGCTTTATTATAAATGCTTTGCCAGGCAGACAGCGTTTGTAGCTCGACACTGGACTTGTCAGTACTGGCTGCGTTTGCAAAAGCACTGTAACACTCTCCATACTACTTCTGCAGTCTACATACTCTGCACCTTGTGTGAACTTGATGCGTGTTTGCTAAAATGTGTAGGAGGATACGAGCACAGCACAGTGTGTAGAATTCAGCATCCCACAATGCAATGCACTCAAATTCACTTTCTGTTTCTAGGGAACCATAAAAAAGGGCTAGCGCTAGCCCAGCTAACAAGGAACATACGTCGAACATTGGCTAACGTTCTCTAAAAACTAAAACCATTCTTTAAGAACTACAACAAAAATCTAAAAACTGTACATATATCGAAACAGGATGTTTTAAATGTTTCAAAATAACATTATTTCTGTTACTTAATGGAAATGTAAGTCAAACGTTTTTACAACCTAAAATTGTTAGCTGGCCAAATGTTAATATATTTTCACCCAAAACTACACTGAAAACATAAAATGACTATTTTCAGTCCCAAGTGAGTAACAGGACAGCGCTTCCTAAATTAAACACAAACATAATAAGGTCAAGTGTCACACATCGCTGTGTAAACATTTAATTGTGAAATTAAAAAGTCAAGGAGGGGATCACTTTCAGTTCAGTCATAACAATGGAAGTAGATGGTCAAGCTGAGCCCACTGCATTGTGGGATATGGCATCAGTTTGCTGTTATATACACATTATGCAAATTCTAGCAACTGTAGTAGCGCATCCACGTACAGAACACTGTACAGTATACTGTAAATGCGAAATACTTCAGATATCATTTTGAACACTGTTTGTCTTCAGACAGACAAATAAGACACAAATAGTAGGAACAGAGTTTCACATACTATATTAAAACAGGGGACAGTGTATTCTTAGTGCACTGTGCAGTAAGAAACATTAAATTAGTATTCCATTGCAAAGAAAGCCACAAGAGAGAGATGAAAGAGGACACTGAGAGATGCAAACACGTGTCCCATAATTCTCTGTCCTGAGAAACCACCACCAACAGATGGCAGCCGTGTGCTGAATACTGTGTGCCTCTGTAACAGAAGGTCTCTAACACACACACATCTTCAGAAAGAGAGGGAGCACCGTTATTCTTACAGCAGGGAATCGAACATTGTGTTTCCAGAATCAATGTGAGGTGCTTGAAAAATGTGATGCTTTCCAGAGCGCAAGGTGACTGTTTGTTTTAATGCAGTCTTAGGCTTTCTTTTGTATCTCTCCTCGTCTTCACTACCAACCACCAAACTAACTACAAAGTGTGTCTGTGTGTGTGATTCCAAAAGACTGTGGCCATAAATTCAGGAGGAGGGCTAGTATAATCTGACAACACAGAAGACCTGTTAGGTAACCAGAATTGTCAAGACTTGTTCCTAGATCAACACGGGCCAGTAGCTCTCAACCTTTGTAACTCCAAGGTCCTGCATTGTAAAGCCATTGTCTGAAAACCCATGCCAGGCTGTCATTTATTCCTTTGTAGTTCTGCTAGAATGATGGCAGGGTGCTTGTTTTGTATGAACAGAAACTAAGGCTGTCAAAAAATTAAAAATTCATTGTGATTAATCACAGGCTCGGCAGCGCATGCAAAGTTGTTTTTCTCCAGAGTAAGAAACATGACGCATGTTACATGTTACATGTTACATCCCTGCATTTATTAATACGGTCAACAGATTTAGCATTTCAATTTGCTAGAAAGATATTAATCCAGGAATATATGATTAAGCAACCACTAAGAACACCCTTGAAATCTTCCAGTAACACCCTAGCAACCACATGGCAACTCCCTAAAACCACTCAGACCATCTTAGCAACCGCATATCAACTCCCTGGAAACCAGCCCTCTTTGCATAGTAGCAGTAATTTTGCATCATGTATTGAAAATGTAAAAATCAAATCTTTCCTTATTGGACATTTAAAACTACCAACATGTACATATAAATGAGAGATAAATAGACTAACCGTATCTTATTAATTCTTATTATCTTAATTATCTTATTAAGATAAAACATCCCCGCTAACAATTTTAGGTTGCAAGAACCTTTCCGTAACGTTTCCATTACAGTAACAAAAAACATGAAAAATTTCATTTTGAAAGTTCAAGGATTATTTAAAACATCCAGTTTTTAGACGTTGCATTAGTGCCTTTGCTTGGTTATAAAAATGTTATTCAAAAATATAATTCTGCAATGTTTTTAAAACGTTCCACTAAGTACTAAGACAACATTTTTGATACATGATACATGTTCTACTAATGTTACTGCAAGAGAACACGTTTGATAACTTTGAGAGAACATTTAAAGAGCTTTGGCCAACGTTCTGAGAACATTCCCTGTTAGCGGAGGTATTGGGGCCAACAGAAGCATATGGTTATATTTACAGCCCTCAGTAATGATCCCATTATAAAAGTTTGCTTTAAAGAGCCTCAAGGCTAAACCCAGCTGTGACTATACAACACATTAAAGACAACAAAGTAAAGAGGTTTATTATTTTGTTCAAGAACAGGGTCATTATGTTCAAGTGTAAACACAAGCAAATAAATAATATTCCCATGATAATTTGACAAAGACGCACATGTGAGATGCGCTTACATCATGACCTTTACAGACAAACCCAATAAGTTCTTCAAGAGTTTTTCAAGCAGATGAAGGACCTGAGCTCTTCGTTTGAAATTTACTTGCCCAGCTAACAATTTTAGGTGGCAAGAACATTTCCGTAACCCATTTACTAACAGAAATGTTACAATTTTATTTATGTTATTTTGAAAGTTCGAGGAATGTCAATGTCTAGTTTTTTAGATGTTGTATTAACATTATTGCTTGGTTTTAAGAGTGTTCTTCCAACATAGTTTTTAAATGCTGCAAATTTTAAAACGTACCACTAACAACTTTAAGAATGTTTTTGATATATGATATAACATTAAAAAAAACAAACTTTACTGCAGGAAGTTTTTGATAACTTTGTGAGAACGTTAGCCAATGTTTTGAGAATGTTCCCTGTTAGCTGGGTACTGATAGATGCTTCAGTTAGCCATTTCATATCTTATAGTTTGTTTGTGTGTGTGTAAGAATGTGCAACACACATCATTGATTTGTACACTGCTATATTTAGGCAAAAATGAGTCTGACATCCATTCAGAAAAATTGATTGCAACATCACATTAGCGATATGAGAAACAGACAAGACACGATTGTGGCTGGTGCCAGAGGTGTGTGGGAGTGACACATTTAATGCCAACTAACCAGACATGCGTTTGAATACAGCAGTAGTGATTTTCTGACATCCTCTTTAGCTGCGAGGCCTTAATGCAATCAAACCCTCCCTCACAGCTCTCATTTTATTTTTAAAAATGCTGTATTTTTGGCCTGTCCCATACCAAGCCTTTTTAAACTTTGCCTCTTTAATATATGTACGAAAAGTTTTAAAATCACTCTGTACTTTACAAAAAATCCTATTTATTTGATATTGTGTGGTATATGTGCGTGTATTTATAACAAACAATCACTGTCTCTAACTGTTAATATGAAACATTTTGGAGAATTGATCCAAAATAATTACTAGTTGCTTATCATAGAAATTACAACTGACAGAGCAGAACAATAACAGTTCAGCAATGTCATTTTAGGATTTTTACTATATTATCTGGGAGTTATTCTGTGCACATTTCCCAAAATGTTCACAATGAAACATACCAAAAAATCCAGCTCAAGTCAGCATTCCAGGATGTGTGATCAATTTTATAATATAGATGAAAAACAGTGTGAAGGCATTTTAAAGACGTAAAAGAATTCAAGTAGTCAAAAGTGCCTTAAATTGAAGAATCAGCCATATACAATGTTTGGCTGTCGGGTTGGTATTCCTACACGAATCGTGTTCTGCTTTCAGTTCTTCTGTAAGCAAACATCAAACACCAGAGCGAGAAAATATGTCTGCCTTCGGAGGCTGTTTGTGTCTTATTTTCAGAGCGCCGTCATCGCGGCCAAGTCGCAATCACGCAGGGCTCAGAAGCTAATTAAAGAATGCAAATTGTACTTGATTTGGTCTGTGACCAATGCGAACATGAAGACAGACAGAATTTCTGTTATTCATAGCTCTGTGCTCCAAAGAGAAACATCAGAGGATGAGCTGCTGAAGGATTGATTATAAAACGATGCTCTGGAAGCTGTACTGCAAACTGTGTCACAGTGTCCTCGAGCACTCATCTGAATGTGACCTTATTGCATTTGAAACTTGTCTTTGCATACGAGCAGTCTGCAAAAGACAAGTCTGTTCTATATAACATACCGGCCCAGTTTTTATCTGTTAACGTCCAATTAAGCATGTTTCATTTACTGTAAACGTCACACATTCTGATGCACTATTTTAAACATTTTGTCAAAGGCCATACAATATGAAATGTTAGAAAAATGTTCTTACAACCTAAAACAGTTTGCTGGGACTCTTCAAATGATCAGTACAACATTACAATGTAGTTCTTATATACATACTGTGGCTTTTTACATCTGTGATATCTTGTTTGTCTCAGGTGATCTGATTACAGTTGGTCAACGCAGCTAAATGCAGGTGTGAAATTGTTCTCAGTTCATATTCATATTACACTTCATGAACGCACATAAAAAAATCACCTTGTACTTCACAGAAATTGTCATACAGGTTTTGGGTAACAGAACATGCACAACCAAAAACACTTTTTTGTCTCGGCACACAACCCCATGAAATGTTTGAAGGATCAACAAATCCGGCCCCTTGCGAAGCATGTTCTAAAGCGGCTGACAGCTGGAACAGAGCACACAAAAACGTGGTAAGCGGGAGGCCTCCCTGTCCTCACTCACACGGTTACCCATATTCACACTGCGACAGCAGGAGGCATGAAGCCCACCGGTCCTGGCCCATTACTGTTACAACACACCCCGGGTAGCCACACTAGCGGGTGTCCTAGATCATTTCCAGCTGCAAGTCAGTCGGCCGTTTTTCGTCCACGAGGCTGTCACCTTCGGAACAACTTCCATCTTGTCGCTAACACTGTGGCACTTTGAAACAGAGCAGCACTTCACCTCCTAGAAAGCTTTACTGTCATTTCCGTAATCTCTTTCAGCAGGTTCACCAGTCTTTATCGAGCACTGCTCTCTACTTTTTGAGTCAACACGTAACGGCGACTCACAAACTGTCTACACAACAGGTGGGGCCTCAGGAAAGACAAATACTGTGTGCATTGTGGCAGCAGAAATTGTTAATTGAAGTTTTTTCTGCACTCTTTCAGTCTTTCTGCTGTGAAATGTACTCTGAGCTCTGTGTTTGATTTGAGCAGCTGTGTGACGGTGTCAAAAGTTCTGTGCTCTTATTTTTCTGGGTGATTAGAAATAAAAAAATCACAAATGATGTCTTCAATACTGCATCTGTTCATCCTTGACAACAATGGAGAGCAAACGGAGACTATTGTTTAAAACTTTGTTCTCCTGAGCAAAAGATCGCAGTAATCGAACAAGTGTCTCCTCTTGAGTTTCACTCCTCTTTGAGTTCACACAGTCAACAATGTCCTGAATTGTGCTCAGTTTTTCAGAAGATACTAACTTGTGTACAATTAAAAGTCAAGGATTTCAATATAAACTCAAATATTTCTCATAAAATTCCCATTCTACAATGTCAAATGATGCAAGCTGTGCCCCAGACACAGGGAAGGTCCTCAAAACATTGGCTAACGTTCTCTAAAAGTTCTCTAAAAGCAGCAATATTAGTAGAACATTTTTCCAACAATATATAGCTATATCAAAAATGTTATTAAGTAGTTTGTGAAACGGTTTAAAAACGTTACACAATTAAAAAATGTTACTGTACTACTGTGCAACAAAGCAATATGATGTTCTTCTAGAGCAGTTAGCATTGCATTGGGGGATGGTGGAGGGAGTGCGTGTGCGAGGGGCGTGCGAGTTGTATTAGTGTGTGAGCGTAATGACTTCCGAGGACGTTCCCCTACGTGTTTGCACCATTCATAGTGTGACATTAATCACTGGGGTGCACTCCATTGTGTAATGAATGGAAACAAATTACCTCATCAACTTTGACAGGTTAATGTTCTTAGACTTCGAATACTCCTGCATTCAAAACACACGGTCCTAACTGCCTTCAGTCTTTTTTACTATAATTCAGAGTCTTGACCCCCAGCTATTCTCAGAATGTTGTCTAACGTTCTGTAAAAGTTCTCCCAAAGTTCTCAGAAAATGTTATTGCATGCTAGTGGAACTTTTTTTAGTAGTATATATCACGTATCAAAAACGTTATTCTTAAGTTGTTCGCGGAATGTTTTGAAAACATTCTTTTGAAAACATTCTTTAAACCAATCAATAATATTACTACAGCATCTAAAAAAATTGATTTTATTTAACATTCCTAGAATGTCACTATGTTCTAAAAGAGTTCTCGATGAACTCTATCGCTATGTTTTTGTTATTTAATGGAAACATTAGGAAAACCAATCTCTATCGCTCTACATTTATACAGCAAGGTGACTCAGCTTTTCCTGAAATGTAAGGCACAGATTAAAGGGGAAAGGCAGCAGACTAAAGAACATTCTAGATCTGATGAACCATGGCCGCACCCTTGTTGTCACTTTAGTTGTTGCTGCATTGCAGTGGTCCCTGGGGCCAATAAAGGGTTAATGATACTCGTCTCTCTGGTTCGGCTCATCAACTTTGGCTTGCCGATCGTTAATCTTCATTCCCGGTGCGCAGTAATGCCAACCGCTTAATTACAAATCTGGTCAACTGTCATGGGGTTCTACACAATCCCACGGGCCGTGCTTAATATTTCTTGCGGGGCCCCTTGGCGACTCAAAGTGACAAACTGACAATTACATTTGCAATAGGCCGTTGCTCTGGTTATTTTACTCAGTGAGTGGTTCTGTCTGCCATGTCGACTCTACAAAAGCAACCAAATTTGTCATGGGCTCCACAGGACCTCACTGCTGGGTATACTCCCAGTAATTTACTGATGAAACTGTTCTGTGCTGGGTGAAGAAACATGTCATCTCTGAGGTTTCTCTATCAAACAGATCATGTGGTGGGGTGTGTCTTTAAAAAACAGAAAGTTACACATTTTCATATCGCGTACAGGTTTCTTACCTACACAATTCTGTCTTGTAGTGTTTATCTGTTAAAAACAGTATTTCCATAACGTTTCAATTATTTTTAATTAAAATGGCATTTTTTATAACAAACTTTTTTAGGTATGTGTATCCTTAAATATACTTTGTCATATAAATATTAAATCAGTAAGTCTTATTTATTTTTTGTTATTTCAACAAACAGCTTCAACGAGTAATTGTAGGCAAATTAATAACTTCATTCAAATTCATCCAAAACTTAAAAAAACAAAATTAATAACTTGCAAATCTTTTTG
This sequence comes from Chromobotia macracanthus, assembly GCA_036877525.1. NCBI lineage: Eukaryota > Metazoa > Chordata > Actinopteri > Cypriniformes > Botiidae > Chromobotia > Chromobotia macracanthus. The sequence goes on along the minus strand of JAZGTH010000088.1, from coordinate 3,063,924 downwards.
GCGATTTCACTGATCAACGTTTAATTTTGACTGCAAACAACTCTCTCTCTTTCTCTAAATAAAGAAATAAACTAGATAACATTATTTATTTTCTCCTGGTACTATAGATCCAGTATTCATGATCGCTACTAAATACCGGTGTGAGAAAAACTCAATTACTTTGTTGAGTTGAATGAAGTTGTTCCTCAAGTCCAAAAAAGGCAGAGAGAGGCAATTCATTTCGTTTTCCCTGACTGCACAAATGCGTCTGATGGTGGATACAAACTCTAAGTGCCAATCAATCAAAGAAGTGCACAGTTACATCCAGGACCCCGCAGAGAAGTTTCTAACTAATGCTCAATGTGAGAGTGAAGGATGAGAAAAGAGGCATTAAAAGCAACATTAGAACAATTACAATGTGGCAGAGCTCAGTGCTCTGACGTTTGGCCGACTGTAAAAAAAAATATAGCTTTTTATAATGAGAAAAGCTCGTATGCAGGGTAAGAGACTTGATTTAGCTGTAGGTATTAAACTTTACAGTGTAACTTATACTGTGCTGTTGATACAGAGGACATGAATCATGCAGTGTGTTAAAGAGAGATGTGCTATTCTAACTGATAAGACCTCTGAAGGCTGAACGAATCTTATATACTACTAAAACATGATCCAAGATTGTTCAGATAAATGCAGAACTAGACATGAAAGGGAAAAGCAGTGGAACATGAGTTAAAGGTTTTTATAAGCAACCTGCTAAATCCCACCCAGAATACCATAGCAGGTGGCCTAGCAACCACCAGAACACCCTACCGACTGCATAGCAACCTGCTAAAACCCCACTCACAGTACCTTACCAAATGCATTGTAATAGCCTAGCAACCACCAGAACACCCTAGCAACTGAATAACAATCTGCTAAAACCCACTCAAAACACCCTGGCTGTGATTCACAACAGCTCAGCACTAATCACATTTTCCTCGGGAAACATAAAAATGTAGCATCGTTTATTTTTGTGCACTACACCTACACCAAAGTGACTGTAAGTTCCTCCTCTTCTTTATATACACAGTCACATTTAGCCCAGGCGAAGAACCGAACGTTACAGGCACGTTAAATTCCAGTTCTAATCCAACATTCCTTCAGGAGAAATCTGCGTTGCCTCAGTGTGTTGGTGACATCAAAGCTGGGCTGCAATAGCTCTTCCAGAGCTGTGATGTGATTTGTGACGCCCCCAGTGAGGTCAGCCAGAAGCATCAGACCTCATCTACACTCCTGGAGAATCAGGAATCCCCTCTCACATTCTTACATTCAGCTATGAATGACCTTTCCCCGTCATGGAGGAAGTCCACCTCTTGGATCCCAGGAGAGTGGGGGGCAGAAAACAGCCACCTGATTGGCCATCAAAGCTGTTCTTCTGCATCTTTCTAGAAAAAAATGAGTTAGATGAGTTAACTATCTCTCTCTCTCTCTCTCTCTCTCTCTCTCTCTCTCTCTATATATATATATATATATATATATATATATATATATATATATATATGCACATCTATGGCTATTCACTGTTATGCCTCTTGATCTCTGACACACGGTAAATGCATGTATCTTTTCCTACCACATTGTATTCCACACAGTCACCTGTTCCTGTATCATATGGAGATACAAATGGGGTAATTTGTTTCTTCGGCTGACAGACCCTCAGCATGAGACCGGTCACCACAGTCTCATCATCCACACGTTCCTCTGGTTAGCGCAGCTCACACTGCGCCTCATTTCCTGTTGGTGAGGAAATACATGATTACAGAGCGCTCCACACCACACTGCGCTGAGACCTCGGCACATATTTGCATAGGGCCTCCTCGTGAGTCATTTAACCACCTAATGTGCTAAACGTCTGCCCGCGCCTGATTCGTGCAACACCCCAGCAAGTGTGAAGTGACACGGGCGAGCTGACACGACACTTCATGTTCCATTTATGGGTGAGCTGAGACAAATATTTTTTTACCTGGTATCAGGAATTTGACACATTGCGGTTATTACCGCACCAGTAAGTGCACCAGTAAGAACATTAGTCAATGTTCTGAGAACGTTTCCTGCTAGCTGGGTTTGTCTACAGTGAATGTTTCTTAATGATTGGTACATTCTGAAGTTTATAAAACTTCACTTTGGTTGTCTGGGAGTTACATTATACATCAGAGAGTTCAGAACCTTTTCTACTTATAAATAATGGACGATGTTTTGATGATGTATGTGGTTTCGCTGTTTATTACTCTGTATTCCTAAGAAGAAACGCAACAGACAGACGGTGTCAAAGATTACCAGCTGTACTTTAACTTCTGCTCATCTTAAGTTATGGCTACCATGAATTTTAACAGATTTTTTGCTCATTACCTCGAGCTTCGAAACTTATATGAACTATGATGTCATCCCATTTTCCAAAATACAGATACAGATAAAAGTTACAGATTAACCCTATGTACAGAAATAACAACCAAAAAACACCATTTTTAAAAAATAACTATAGGGTGCATGCTTATGCAAAACTCACTGCTATGATGTTGGAGTTGACCTGAGAACCTTCCCAGTGTTGCTTAATCTAATGCAAAGTGGTTTCTAAGGTGTTGCTAGGGTGTTGCCAGGGAGTTATTGTTATTGGCCATTTGCTAGACATGGATTAGGTCTATCGACTAAGTGAATAAACTTCAATTGCTCATAAAAGTGATGTCACACTACTGAAGTAAGTTCAATACTTAGAGGTAAGAGTTTCAACAAAGTTAAACATTTCAATACACAACCCCTTAAAACCCTGCTTGTTCACCTGACATGAATGATACATCAAAACAGCCAGACTGAGGATGTGCATGTACTTTTCTATATGATTAGACTTTCATATTTTCACCTGGTGGCTAATAAAACAGGCACAAGAAATCCGAAGGACTTACACTGAAGGACAAACCTGAGCGGTATCTGGAGAACAGAATACTGTAGATGTGACCATCCATCCGCAAGCTCCACCCACAAAATTCTAAGATCATAATTAGTATGTGTTGGTGTCATACTTTAAACAATCTGTGGAGTTCTGCAACATTACTTAAATCTTAAAACACATTTAAAGCTGCACTCCATAACCTTTGCCTCTCTACCGCCATCCCTATTTAAAACATAAAATTGCAGATTACATGTACGTTTCATTACGATTGTTAAAATTAAACGAAGCCAGCTGACATTTCCCAGAAAATCTGACCTGAAAACTCAAATGATAAACTATTATTATGAATTTATCATTGCGAATCGATCGGGGGAAGTTATGGAGACAGTTTTAAACGCTAATCTGGTATGCACATGCTCAGTCATTTGTTGTTTTTTTTAACCAAAAAAAGTTACTTTAAATGCCCTTTGTTTCAGACATTTGCAAATTAGCACAGTTGACTAAGGGAATGAGCAAATGTGTTTTAGGATGTGGTGAAAATGCCAGTGGGTGGCACAGGAATCAGAAATGCTGATGCATTTTTTATGAGTGATGTGTTACACAGAGTAGCCTATCATAACAGTATAAAAACAACACATCAATAATTTATAGCCAATGGTGTGTGTATATTTCAGCAAGCTATCCCAACCGAGCCAGACAGGAAGTGATGCATCGAGCACTCCACATACATTCTCAGAACATTGGCTAATGTTCTCTAAACATTTTCTTAAAGTTATTAAAAAGTGCTGTCCATAACGTTAGTAAAACATTTTTAACGTTATCTATCATATAATTTAAAAACATTATTCTTAGGTTGTTAATGGAACATTTTATAAAGTTACAGAATTAACAAAAAGTTTGAATAGCATTCTTATAACCAAGCAATAATGTCAATACAACATCTAAAAACTGGACGCTTTGAATATTGCTAGAACTTTCAAAATAACATTTTCAACATTTCTGGTATTTAATGGAAACATCACAGAAGCATTCTTACAACCTAAAATTGTTGTATATAAGCCACATTTACAGTAATGTTTACTGTAGTAAGCAGCTCTAATAACAATCACAACTGTGGAGGCACATGTTCTGATAATAACACAGTCACAATGTCAGCTCACAAAAAATGTGGCACCATTTGAGTGATTACAAATGAAGAAAACAGAAAATACAAGAATCAATAAGTCTTTCAAAACATCAATATTCCACTGTTTGAGTTTTTGAGTTTAATAACACTCCTTCTGAGATGTGCACAGAGCAGTTTCAACACTGAAAAAGAAAACATTACATTACAATAACTCTTAGCGCTTTTCATTGAAATCTGTGCTAGGAAAGAACAATGTTTCTGTGCATATTGTTAGTGATATGAATAGTGAGATTAAGGCAGTTCAATACTTTCTCTGGGTCCAGTTTGTTGACATTTTTGTTATAATTTGTCACAAAATTAAAAGAAATCACATTTTTAGAACCTTGAAGATTTTTTTAGCCTTGTGACATTATTTGCATGACAATTAAGCCCATTTTTCTCTCAAAAATTGTTATTGTTGTAATGAATAAATTAATAAAGATATATTATTTAAATGTTTAAATGAGAGTAACCCTTTAAAATAATGGCAATGGACAGACTCCAAAATAAATTAACTGGAAGAATCATCATAATGACAATTTAAGGGAAGCTTGCTTAATTGTCATGAAAATGTCATGATGTAAACAAAATGAAATAAAAATGACGGCCCTGCTAAAAGCTTAACATTCTTGCAAAATTATTATTTGTGTGTGTAGAGAGAGGAGGGATATGAGCTATTTGTGTTTGTGAGACTCACCCATGTTCTCTAAACCTTCATAATTCCTTTGGCATTACATCTGATAAAACACAGATAATCTCTCTTTAATGAACTCTGAGACACTGTGTCAGTCCAACTCGGAAACAAGCTGTGTTTCCCATCAGACAGAGTATGCTGGGAACCACATGAGGAAAACTAGATACTGCTGACAAATTACATGTTGAATTTATTTAGGCATCTCTGTTTTACTGTCACAAAGGTGAAAACCCTAAGAAACACTCCAGGTGTTAATAGTTACAGGTAAAACCATTTTCTTTTTCATGGAGAGGTTATTTTCTTGTGTTCTGGAGAGAAAGATTTCTGAGGCGCTCCCAGGTTACCTCTCGTGTGCTGTGCTTCCGAGACATAACACTTCTGGGCAGACTGAGCTCAGACATGTGGCCACCATAAATTATTAAAATCTCATTGCTTATTCTTGCTGCCTGTTCTCATCTTTGCACTGTGTAATGGAGGCCCTGTTGGCTGGGGAAACGGGAAAGTGGTATTTGCATCAAGAATTTTCCAACTCTTCTGACTAATGGAGGAGAGGGGAATATTACCTGTTTATCCAGCATCTGCGGGCAGCCGGCATTTTGTTTAAGGTCAGCAGACTAATATCCTGTGTCACCTAGAGAATCAAGGTTTTGGGAATAGGACTTTTTAGGATTCATAGACATAATCCACCCATGAGGAAGCAGAGCTCGACCCCAAGGGTGGAGGTGGAGATTGTACAGGTGAAGAAGAGATGCCTCGGGAACAGAAGAGGCATGTAAATTGGACAGCCCGAGAATGTTTGAGCAGTTTGAAAAGGAGTCTAGGACTACCTGGGTATACAAAAGTATTCAGTCTGAAAAGTTTCAAAATGTGCGATGGCAAAATGCAAAATCATGCCTACACTTAAGAATGCGGGATTGTAAAAACTCTGCTCTAAACTTACATTGCAAGACTTCTGCATAAAGTAAAGATCACATCCTATTTTGCCCAAGAACAGCCAAATTAAACAGGAATATCTGCCCTATCTACTGCACAGAAACTAATTATAACTTGTTTAATGTGCTGTTGTGCCATTTGTAAACCAAGAACAGTCATAGAAATAAAAGTATGTACTGACTATTTTGCAGTCCAGCAAGGGTCAGTAACAGACTGTGGGCGGTCCTGCCAAGTCTGTGGGTGGTCCTGCTAAGTTTTTGGGCGGTCATGTTGAGTTTGTGCGCGGTCCTACAGACTGCTTAGGTTGACTATATTACGTAAGATTTAAATCAAATAGTATGTGTGCATTACTAAAGCACTTTAGTTTATTTCCACATTACAGCCCTATCTGATGCACTTGTTAACTTGCCAGAATGAAACTATGCTCAGAATGATCCTATAATGCGTAGGGGATGTTCAATTATGGCTACACGGTATTTATTGCTGAATTACACAGTGTTTTCTCTTATAATCACGACCTTGTCTGAGAGGAAATGGAAAAGGCCAATAAGCGTAAGATTCTTGCAGCTGCTGTAATGGAACAAAAAAGCAAGTGTGTATCCCAAATGATCATGCACTAATAAACCGACCCTGGGTGCATTGCGATGAGACTCAGGCTTGGTTGTTTTTCAAAGCAGTGACCAAGGAAAAGTAGACACGAGTGTCATATCACAACAGTGATTAGTTCCAGCTGACAAATGCCAGACTAAGGAGGGGCACAAACCCAGCTAATGTTCCCAGAACGATGCCTAATGTAACATTTTTAAAACATTTCACTAAATACTTAGGAATAATGATTTGATATATGATATGCATTCAGAAAGTTAAAGAAACATTCAGAAAGTTAAAGTAATGCTCTACTAATGTTACTGCAAGAACTTTTTTATAACTTAGAGAGAACTTTTACAGAACATTAACCAATGTTCTGAGAATGTTCCCTGTTAGCTGGGAAGGGCCTAACTGTAAGGCCTAATGTCCTGAGTTTCTGCTCTTACCTCTGTGCCTCTCTACGACTTCAATGTCCACCCTGTAACACACAGATAGTCATTTAAAGATACACAGAGAGCATCAGCATGGCTGATTGCCATAGAAACGCACTCATGACAGAAGCTTTAGAGTCCATCTGCACCAACCTTTACACCGCTCTCTCTTCCTTAGGGCTTGTCGAAAAGCTAACAATTGTGTTTCTATAGTGCCTTCCACAATACAATGTTGTTTCAAAGCAGCTTTACAGAGAACAGAGCCATAATGCCTCTAATCAATGGTGATTCCCAGCTAACAGTTTTATGATGTAAGAATATTTCCCTAATATTTCCATTAAGTAAATGTTAAAAATCTTATTTTTAATGTTCTAGGAAGGTTTAAAAGGTCCAGTTTTTTAGACATTGTATATATTGTAATGTTATTGTTTGGTTATAAGAACATTATTCAAACTTTTTTTAAATTCTGTAACTTTTAAGTAACGTTTCTGTTACGTTTATGATACACATGATATATAACTAAAAAACTAAACTAGTAGAACGAAAGAAGTTAACTAACTTTACTAACGTTACTGCAAAAATGTTTTTTGAGAGAACTTTTAGAGAAAGTTAGCCAGCATTTTGAGAGCGTTCACTGTTAGCTATGTTCTCAAAACTTTTCTGTTGCTTATTTTAAGAACCTAGCATGCACCTATGAGAAGCAAACAACAAAGTCTTTATTGTGAATTATGGGTCGCTGTGAGTTTCTGGGCTCAGACTCACAGAGGCCATTTGTTTCCACAGCCTCTCTGCTTCAGCCTTTGTACACTCATCTGATTTATTATCTCTGATTTTGGGTGGAAGCTCTTTTTATCCTGCAATGGCTTCTGTTTTGCCCTCTCTTTCAAAAAGACATCACATTTTAATGCCATCCCCTAAAGTATTCTGCTGGCAATAACTCACATGAAATTTTAGAACAATGGTGTGGACGCCTTTGGATTCTGTCTGCGACCTGGTGAGGCTTGCAATGCAGATGTCAAAGGAGCAGCGACATCATCATAAAAGATATAAGCACGCTGGAGACGTCTCTTTAGTGCCAGCGAGCATCTGCAGGAGCCACTACAAGGTGGGGGCTACTGGAGTGTGCCATTACACCCACTGATGTCTTCTGACTTCCATTACGATAGAGTATGATCGAGGAGAACAACCGTCCTGAAAATAGCCACCATGTGATGGATGTGAGACCCAGGCGCCCTCCGTCGAACAAATATATCAGAGGCTGGCCTGGAAATATAGCTAGCAGCTAAGAGCATGTGGGAGAGAAGAGTGCTCTTATTGACGTAACAAATGATAACTTTGACGTGATCAAGGGGCGTATGGAAGCTCTGTATGGATTCTGTTGTCAGTGTCGGGCTTCTGTGCCAATAAGGGATTAGAGCTTTTAGTGTTTCTTTGTGTAGGAGTGGAATGATACATGATTTTGGGGCCTCTACTCAGCTTATAATTTTAGGCTGTAAGAACGCTTCCCTAACATTTCCATTAAATAACCAAAATGTTAAAATGTTATTTTAAATGTTCTAGGACGTTTTTGATATATATGATATAATAACATTAAAAACGTTCTACTAACATTACTGCAAGAATGTCTGATACCTTTGAGAAAGCGCTCTCTTAGAACGTTCACTGTTAGCTGTGCAAGCAGACGCATGACGTCAACATGCAAACAGTGTGTACTAACGGCCCTGCTTGGTCAAGCAGGGACAAACGTGAGAAGCCTACAAAGACGGAGACATTAAAAGACTTTTTTAAAGCTTTGGGTCTTTTGTGGTCCCTTTTCAATTCTGCCAACAAAAGCACAGCATGAAGGCACTGATGCATACAAGCTAAAAGTGTTAAAATACTTCAGCTCCACCAAAAAATAAATTCTGTCGTCATTTACTCCGTTCCAAAATGGTCTGCCAAGGGGCTTTCAAGCTTCAAAAAGCTACAGAAGAAGCATACAATCTTCTTCCCCACTTCACGCTCACATCTTCTTCATCTATATTTTCAAACTTTGTAAATCACAACCAGTTAAGACACATCAGATAAGGTCAACCAATTCTGCTATTATTTTTCTTATTATGTCAACCTGGTGTTGCTCCAAACTTTCCTCTGTGGAACACAAAAGAAAATCATTTAATGATTATCTTGTTAACTGAATGCAATACAATAGCAGGGCATTATGACTCATTTTAAAGCTTTCTAAAGCAATAAAGGTATCAGCAAAAGCATGCAGATCTCTGATCATTTTATCTTTAAGCAGTTTAACAGTTATCTCTCTTTATTGCTTTGTCAAGCCCTAAAGTCATACAGATTTAAAAGTAGATGAGTAAAGAAAGTTTTAATGTCTTTCATTCTGCAGAAACACAACAAGCACCCAGCTAACAAGTTTTGGTTAGAAGAACATTTCCTGAACAATTCCAATAAGTTACAAAAATGTTAAAAACCTTATTTTAAAAGATCTAGGAAGGTTCAAAACATCCAGATTTTTTGATGCTGTATTTACATCATTGCTTGGTTATATAAATGTTATTTAAGGTTTTTTAGACAGTATACAAACAGTACTTTAAACAGTCTACAATCTACTTAAGAATAATGTTATTAATATAGATGATATATAATGTTATAAACGTTCTACTAACACTACTGCAAGAACATTTTTGATAACTCTGAGATAACTTTTAAAGAACAAAAAACAATGCTCTGAGAACGTTTGCAGGTGTGGGCAGAGAGTTTTTCAATCAGAATCTGAATTTTCCAGACAAGGATATTTCGATCTGTGTCTGTACTCATAGATGATGGTGAAACATTTTCTCTCGCTGGAGGATTTGAGTGGTTTTCTCGCTTCCTGTTGGATGAGTGGCTTCCGGAACCTCCATCCAAATTTCTGCTGAAGTATGAGAGTGGAGGATGGTGTTTACCGAAGCCATATGTTAGGATGCTAAAGTTCACGTGAAGCGTACAATACAAACCAAAGTTTCTGAGCGTAAAGATATACTTGCCAAGACATCTGCTCTCCTAAAATATAAGTGAATTTATCCACCTCTTCACACACATTGTTATGTTAATGCACGCATGATATTAATGGCTGATTACTCAGGGATTATTAAATATCTTTGTTTAAACTATCTTCACAGACTTATCACGTCTTTAAAGACATATCTGATTGTGCCCTTGATTTAACTTAATCTGGGTTTTAATGAACAATGATGTGATTTGTTTATTGCGTGTGGTGGTTAAAAAAGTTGTCAGTTAACATTGAATACATACGAATATGAAACTGGTTGTTTCTGAATTACAGTTCTTAAATAATAACCAGTTCGGTGATGACACCTAATAAAGATCTTTCAGATGTTTTTCAAACAGTCTCTGTTGCTTTAGTGGAGCTCAAGTGTCACTGCTTACTTTCAAAATAAACAAATATTAACTTTTTGGAATAACTAACTAGTTCTCTACATTGTTCGGCATGATGGTTATTATTATTTTAGTTATTATTTTTACAGAAACATTATATATTGCACATATAAATACAAGTGTCATACAATCTGCCTTATTTTTACTTTGATACAATACATGTAATATTGTGGGAAAAGTCTGGATTGGCATCATAACTCAGAACATTTTTGGCACATTTAACTAAAAAAATGAAACCTAAAATTAGGAAAGGTAATTAACAAACACAAAGAGCTTTCTTACACTTGAAATTGTGGGATACTCTTTCTCTCTCTCGCTGGAGGATTTGAGTGGTTTTCTCGCTTCCTGTTGGATGAGTGGGTTCCGGAACCTCCATCCAGAGTTTCTGCTGAAGTATGAGAGTATTTACCGAAGCCATCTGTTAAGGTGCTAAAGATCACGCTGTACATATGACACGTGAAGAAAAAGCTGGGGCATGAAAAGATCAGCCATTTCTCATCCCTTTCACATTCAGTTTTTTAGATGTTGTATAAACTATATTGTGTAGTTATAAGAACATTTGTCAAACCTAATTCTGTAGCTACTTAAGGATAACATGTTTGATATATACGATATATAACATTAAAAGAGTTACTAACGTTACTGCAGGAATGTCTTTGATAACTTTGAGAGAACTTTTAGAAATGTTCTGGGAATGTTCCCTGTTAGCTGTGATGTTGGTTTATCACCAGTTAATTTCTTGGTAAAGGAAATTAATCAAAACCACACGTGAGGTGTGGATTGCCAAAGAGGACACATCACTTTAAAGTTTCAGTTTGTATGAATATTGTGAAGATACTGTAAACCTATTTGCCTCTAAAGGGTATATGCTGTAAGCTGGCTCATCTTATCCCAGATGTCCCCATTTGTGATACTGGTTAATGTTTCACCCATAAGGCTAAAGGCTAAAGGATCAGTATGCGTTGGGCAACTTCTGCTGTTAAGGAGGAAATTCATTAGTGGGATAAGAGAATAAAGCCAAATAAGCAGAATTACAGGAGATTATCCCATTTAACCCAAACCGTATGTTTCTACTGGCCAAGCGGGAATGAGCTAACTGGATGTAAGATTAAATTAACCCAGTATCTTCTCAGCCTTAAGAGGATGTGTTAGATGGTGAGCAGAGCTCTGCATTTTTAAGAGGCTTAATTTAAAACATTACAGTGTACTTGTGCATTCTTGACCAAACCTAACTAAGCGTTTCAGGAGCAGTCATGGCCTAATGGTTAGAAAGTTGGACTTGTAACTCAAAGGTCGCAGCTTCGATTACCAATACCGACAGGAAACGACCTGAGCGAAGCACCTTTCCCCCAGTTGCTCCCTGGGCGATGCAGTGCTGCCCACTGGTCCAGTTGTGTGTGTGTTCATGACTTGCAGCGTGTGTTCACTACTTCCTGGATGGGTTAAAAGCACACACACACACACACACACATACATATCAAACAACAGTTAACTACTTTAATATAGTAATAAGTGTAGTTTTGATCTTTTCGAGAACTTACAATATAACATTATTAATGTTTTTGTTACTTAATTAAAACATTATGGAAATGTTCTTACAACCTAAAATTGTTAGTCCATATTATCTCACGTATCTACCAGCTTGATATGGAGGCCCAGAGGAGCGCAACACTATAAAATTAGCAAAGAAAACAAGTAGAAAAGTAACACAAGTACTGATGGAATTATTAAGCAGAACAGAAATAAGCCACACTACAGAGAGCCGCATGACTGAATTAGTGACTGCTATCTTGCAGCTGAGAACTCTGGTTAAATTAATAACTTCACTGTTTGTGTGGTGGTTAACTCTGTAGGTTACTTTACAATACAATACAACATTCAGTCACAGCTGAACAGAGGAACTTTTTACCTACAGTCTTCATTTGTTAAAAAAATTCAGCTTACAAAGACACCCAGACATCCAGGATTACCTAACACAGGCCTACTTACACGTCTACTAACAGCAGAACTATTAGACTAACTGGTGCAACCTGCTACAATGGAAATTCAGGTTAAGTCAGGGTTTTCCAGCCCAGTGCTCCATAGCATTTGAGTTACAAGAATCTATATAGCTAACGATTTTAGGTTGTTAGACCGTTCCCCTGAAGTAACAAAAAGTTAAAAATGTTGTTTTAAAGGCTCTAGGAATATTCAGAATGTTTTTATTTACATTCAGCATTTATATTGCTTGGTTATGAAAACATTATTCATTTTTTTAAATTTTATAACTTTACGTTTACTAACAACTTAAGAATAACGTTTTTGATATATATGATATATAACATTTAAAAAGCATTATTGCGTTATGGACTTTTAAGGAACTTTAGACAAAGGACTTTAAGGGAACATTAGACAATGTTCTGAGAACATTCCCTGTTAGCTGGGTAAATCAGGATAAGACTGGTTATATCTACTCACTGGAAAAGCTCTCACTCAGATGTGCATCACTTCAGTGAAGAGATTTAAAAAGTGTTTCAGTCTTCTGACCAGGGAGGAGAACGATCAGCTGGAAGCCACAGATCCAGTGCTTGATTCAGAGAGTTCTTTTGACATCTGGGTTGAGCATCTCCTACCAAAGAGAGAAAGAAAGTGCTAAAATTTGAGTCGTAATCCATCAACCCCCTGAAGCTGCAAAATCCTCAGAATCATCCAAACTCCTGTAGCCACTTCACTGTTCTCTGACGAGGAACCCTCACAGCTTGGAGCAACCTGGTTATCTCCAGCTGGGCTGGATGGCAAGATGAAGCAGAAACTCAACCTCTAGTGGGTAACTGTGATGAAGCTTGTCATTTCAAGCTGCGGTGTCCGCTGTTTTTCAAGGGTATCTACACACTTAAAGCTGCACTCCGTAACTTCTGCCTCTCTACTGCCATCTCTGTTTGAAACATAAAGTTGCAGGTTACTTTACGTACGTTTCTCATTGCTCTAACCCTGCATGACTTTCTTTATTCTGTGGAAAACAAATGAACATACTATGTGTCAATAACCACAAATGTGAATCTGCCAACATGATCTCACAGGCAATGTAACTATTTTACCAGTTGGCGATTTTGGTATGAATTTGTAGGTTGTGAGAAAAGAAACAAGCATGAAGGTGCACCCCTAAACCTAACCCTTACTGGGGAGAAAGCAGTTCAGACGGAAATGTATAAATAAGATTATACAAACTAATTAGTTGTAAACAGTTATGAACAGTTATAGTTATGAATTGCCATACGATTGTGTTGAATCTGTACATTAACAGTCTGTTCATCAAACAAAAAAGTTTTCTTCAAAATAGAACAACAGAAAATCAAAAAAAGTTTGGAGCAACATGTAAATGACAAAATTTCCATTTCTGAGTAAAAGACAGTATCCTACAAAGTGATTTTCAGAGACATGATGATAGTAGTTTGCTCACAAAGAGCAGGCAGTAAGGTTATGATTATGTTTTTTGGAACCCTCCGTATAACTGTCAAGTACAAGATGAAACAGCCATCTGAAGCTTGCCATTATCACTCACATTTCATTAATGGCACAATCTGACAAACCATCAGATTGTGAAACAGGGTTTACCCAGCTAACAATTTGAGGTTGTACAATAGGAATTTTTCTTTAATGCTTCCATTAAGCAACAAAGAAATAAAACGGTTATTTTGAACATTTCAGGAACATTCAAAACTTCACTTTTTTAGCCGTAACATTAACGTTATTGCTTGGTTATAAAATCGTTATTTAAACCTTTCAAAATTTCACTAAGAATGTAAGAATAACGCTTTTGATAAATATGGTGTTTAACGTTTAAAAGGTCTACTAACGTTACTGAAAAAAGGTTTGTGATAACTTTGAGAAAGAACTTTTAGAAAATGTCAGCCAATGTTATGTTAAAGTTATTGCGACCACAAGGTCACAAATCAAGCCAGACAAAATAAATGTCATAGTTAGAATAAACACACTGGCCAGAGAAATGATTTGATTAAAGAAAGACTCCGGGGTCCAACAATCTGATAAATTGTGGACATGTAGGACAGAGCTTGTGTCCTGAGAGTCTAACACAGCGATATGAGAAAACAGAGAGGTGTTGAAAACAAACTGAGAAATGTGACATCATCCGTCTGCAGCTGTAGATTGAGGGATTTGATTAGAGGTTCCTCTAAATGAACAGATTTCGCTTGATTTGTTGTTGTGGGCAGCTTCCTGTCTCAACGCATAAGTCGGTGTCCCGCTGCTTCATGAAATATGTGACAGGAAACACTAATACAGCAGGAACAGATTTCACATCATTTTTATTTTCATAGTATTATTTCATCTTAATAGAGAGCACATTTTTAGCTTCTGCACTTTTGACATTCAGCCCATGTGGTTGTTTTTTTAATTCAATCTCTATTAAAATATTACAAAACATAATTGTAAATATATAGTAATATTACAAAATCATCATGTTTTCATCATCAGAAATGACAGAAAAGTGGACGGAAAAGAAAAAAAAATACAGAAAAAATACAAATAAACAGATACCCATTACATTAGTGAGCAACATTTACACTTTTTGAAATCTTCTAATCTATAATCTTAATGCCTCATAACAGCCGATACAACATTCATAAGGCCCGTTGTATTTGGCTCCTGACTGTATTATAACATTATTACAAGCTCTTCTGTTTGTCCCTGTGAAAAAGAAGCCATGATCAAGACTCGGGGCAAGAATACATTGTCTGTCTCTGTCAACCTCGGACTACAGAAGAACTTTCTTTATTCTCACTCAAGGGCAAAACTCATTAAACATTCATTTGCACCGAGGATATAATTTGGGCTGGCCCTTAGCACCTGTCATTAAAGTTTTTTGGGAATATAGACTGCCATCGCTCTGCTAGCAATAATGGCCATTTAACAAAGACACTAAGAGATGCAGGTGTTGTTTGTGCACAGTGTCTTGCAGTTCTACAGCAGTCCTGGAGATATTTCATCCTGAGGGCTTTTCTTACACAAGTGAAGCACAGAAATATAGAAATATAGTGCATACTTTTAGGAAAGAATTTGGCTTTTCCAGCCTGGATTCATAACATGTCTGCCTGCTCACCGGTTGGAAATGACAACATGTACATGTTCTCACAGTTGCTTTAGAGTGACCAAACATTAGTTTATTAGGAAAAACTGAATGGCATATTTATATCATTTATATCATCATTTGACTAGTTATTAATCAGTCAAGTTAAATGACTTGATCGGTGGTACAATTGTGATGCACAATCTGTTGATCTGTTGATGAAAAAAGTTCAAATAAAATTGATTTATGATTTATCATATAACTTTCATTACCATCTATCTACCATCTATCTACCATCTATATTGATCCTATAATAAAACCAGCTATATTGCAGTTCACAAACTATACTGTAAAAAACTTTGCTGCCCTAAATGTTTAAGTTTAATGAACTTGGCTTTACAAGTAATTTCAATTTAAGGTTTAAATCCTGACTGGTGTAAATTATAAAAATAAGCGTAGACATTTTTTATCTGTTACAGCAATTTAACACTAGTCAAGATTAAAAATAGTAAGTTGAAGTGACTTGTGCAGCCACTTTGATTAAACTTAAACATTTTTTTACAGTGTATATTGTAATAAACAGATTTTCTAAACAGCTGCAATAAACAGCTGCTAAACAGAAAGGTTACAGGGTTAAAACATACAGGTTGATTTAAACCAGGTATTTAATTACTGTAACGACCAGTTAAGTGAAAGTCAGAACTGCATGAAACTCACTAAGCAAGACTGCCTGCATAGATTGCTACTTTTATTTTGTTATTGACAGAAATCAATAAACTAAATGAGATTTATGCAACCCATATTTATGAATATCACAGAGGAATTCTTGTCATCTATCATGATAACCTTTCCTGTAAGCAGGAATCTGTCAAAGGCGTCATAAAATCAAATATGGAAATGCTGTTGTGCAGGACAATAGACAAAATATTGATTAAGAGAAAGGAATTATGGGATACGAAGCAGCTTTGGACTGCCAATGAAACTTTAGGACAGACAAGATTCTTTCATTATGCTGGTCTGATCTTAAAGCAAATTTCTTCTTGTAGCTAAAATATAAGTCTTAAAAATGTTTTTTCTACATATTTTTACAATATCTACAATATATTCTAAATATGTATCTATTAAATAGAAAGATATTTATTAGCAACATATTTCAGCAATGTATTTGTTATATTTAAAAAATAATAATCTTGGGAAAGTGGGCGTGGCAGACTGACTGTATGAGGGGAGTGGTTAATGGCTCTGGCTCCACCCAAACCGCCAGACTGACATCATCAGAGAAGGTCTGTTGTTCTGAAGTACAATTTCAGGCACGTGCATTTAAAGAATTAAAAGAATAATGACATGTATGGATACATTATTATAAACACAGCAACATGCCATTAAAATAACAATAGCATATTTTGAGTTCATGGTGACTTTAATAACTATTTATTTTTCAGTTCAGCGTATCTTTGGCTAATTTAATTAATTACTTGGTTCAATTGATATTCCCGAAAATCTTACCTGGTTCCTGTATTATTGTGAAAGGTTAGAATGTAATAAATATCCACAAGTATGACTGTGAGAAACAGACAGCCTGGCGATATTTCATTCGGAAAACAGTGCATTTCATATGCAAAGAAAATAAATTAAGATAAAACATATCGCCAAACCGTTACCTGTCATTGATTTTCCATTTAAGAGCATTTCCTTGCCATGGTAATCAAAAAACGTCAAGTTCCCCTAAAGAGAGATAAACAAAGAAATATTCCTACTGAGAAATCACATTTCTGTACCCAGAAATCACTGCAGCATTTAGTCAAGTCCCAAATGAGCAGCCCTGCACGCCTGCTGAAATATAATTCAGACCAATTATAACAAAGTATCAGACTAGATCTGTTTCTTATGCACATGACAAAATCTCCTGAGCTTCTGTGCTGTTTGATGGAAATTTTTTCTTACCGCAGCTACGAGTATTCAAAGCAATATTATCATCATTGTTTATAGTTGTTTATTATTCATGTTTTTCTGATGTGATGCACTTAGATGTAACTCTTGCTATTTTCAAATCAAATATTAATCCATCTAAACAATGAAATTAAACATTTAAGACACCGACATCCTAAATCCTGGTGCGGCGGAGGCTTTCCACACTAAGCAATGCCAAAAAAATTGCAGCCAATCAGATCATTCAGTATTTGATGAAAAGTATACAGATATGCAGAGTGACATTTTAGACCAATAAGATTTCTCTGTGGGTGGGGTTATGTAGCAGGCAAAATACAAATACAAAACTTTAGATTTATCATGGTGTTTACAACAGTATGATGGACTAACTGTTTTGGCAGATTAGTCAAACCTTCTTGCATTCCCAGCTACTGGGGAATGTTATCAGAATGTTGGCTGAAGTTCTCTCAAAGGTCTCTCCAAGTTATCAAAAATGTTTGTGCAGTAATGTTAGTAGAACATTTTTAAATGTTATATATCATGCCTAAAATTATTCCCACGTTGTCAGTGGAACATTTAAAAAAACATTACAGTTAGCTGGGTTGTTGCTGTATTAAAATCAATTTGACAATTCACAAACTAGCCAAACTTGCCCAGTACTGCAAGAAACCAGTCAGCTCATCGGTGAGTCAACTTTACAACTCCATGCACCTCACAAAATGTTCTTCCGGTGTCACCAGCATCAGGCTTCACATGGACAGAAGTAGCTACAGTAACAATGACACCTCATGTATGTGAGCTGAGCCGATATGTCACCTCTGCTATGTCACAACAGAAGGAAGTCACAGGTTAGCATGACCTTCAACACTAACATTATATCTCTTGGCTGACTGGAGACTTGTCACTTCACATCCACTATTGTTGCTCTGACAACAGCCAGGTGATCTTTCTCAGCTTGGGTTGTCTCTCTTTCCAAAGCAACGAGCTGTCTGTGCGAGCTAGCATTGACAATTCTTCTGCTGCCTGAACATTTCAGAGATATTGTGTCTGTGTCAGTGTTTTGTAGGGCTTCCTGACTATTTATAACAATGCTCGCAGTCAAGGGAAGGTGCACTTTTCAGGTTACCGGTGAAAAATAGATCTGTCATGCGCTTGGTGAGATTTTATGAGACGCTATCAAATACACTGTGACAAAAAAGTCTTGTCAACGCTTCATAATCCCAGAGGAAAATTTATTGGTCTTTCAGAGCTCTGGGAACTTAATGGAGTTTGTGGTAATATTTTGTTTTAAGCATAAAGTTTGTACTTGTACCTTACCGTACTTCAACAATTGTCTCATTTGTCTATTTTTATTCTGAGACAGGGGTATAAAATTAATATGGATAGCAAAGATGTTGGCTGACAAAAAGTCTCCAAAAGTTCTTTCAAAGTTATCAAAAAATTCTTGCAGTAACATTAGTAGAACATTTAAATCTTTAACTTTCAATAATTTATATTTATATAAAAAACTGGAGATCTATGAGAATATTTTGTTTCTCAGGAGAAAGATCAGAGAAGCCATAAAACGGCCTCTAAAAAAACAACTGAAATAAAGTACAATCACAAGCATGTAAAGTGTAAAGCGTGAAGTGTACATGTAAAGAAACGTGTAAAGTGACTGATTTTACTCCTGCCAAAGAAATTAGTTAAAAAAACTGAAGTGAACTGAAAAATATTCAATCAGTTGACAGTGATATCAGGAGCTTAAAGCAGTAATTTAGCTGAAAATACTTGCCTGGAACATGTTTGCATCACTGAAGAATTAGTTTCTCCTGCAGGTTAAATGGGATATCAGCAGGCTGCTGGGAAACAAATGACCTCATTTTCATTTACATTTGCTATGACTTAAAAGCCCTAATGGGTATAAACACAAATTTTTTGTACTTTGCCACCAAGGTCTCAGCCTAGAAATGGCGAAAAGGTTTTTCTTTGAGTTCAAACTGAGAAAATGGAGTACCAACATAATGGCACACACAACTGTATCTGGATCAGATGAACAGTTTCTTCAAGGTATTAGGTGCAGTGGAGGCTGTGAAAAGCTGTTCGGAGATCACTGGCTCCTGGTAGTAATGGAATGGATCAGGAAAGTCTATTAGAAAATGTTAAATGTCTCCAAATGATTCAATGGCTGGTCGCAGTTAGAAACAGCATGGTATCTCGCCAATATGGATCGTCTGCTGCTTGCATGGGGTGTCGGTATGGATTTCTGGACACATTAGTGTGCACTCAGTGGTTTAGATTTACACAGCTGGCTTCTAAACTCTCATTTGTGGGCATTTAAAGCCACTTTTTGTGACAAACATAGAACACGTGGAATGATTCACAGACTTCTTGCACTAACAAGTTCGGAGAGAAGATAACTAATAATGGTTCAATAAAAAACATATGCTTGAAAATGTTTAGACCATTTGTGCCGATTATACTTGTTCCATTAGAGGGAGAAATGGAGAGAAGAAACAAACCTGCAAGTTTGCAAAGAATAGTGAATGTGCATATTACTCACTATGGGCCAAACTGGGGATGAAGTTGTCATATTGCTACAAATGACCAGCCAGCAGTTACCTTGAAATAAAAAAGACTTTGAAAATAGCCTGAGCAACAAGCTCTGGTAACAAGCTCCTCTTGTTTACTGTCTATAACTGCACCAGCTGGTGGTTTGGTGAAAATAAATGTGAATTTGTGGAGAGCTAAAAACTGTGACCACCCAGTGCTTAACTTTTGGCTTAAAGCTTTTAGGAAATATCTCACTGCCTTTCTCATCCTCTGTCTAACTTTCTGAATACACCTTTATGTTCTTTCACCCACTGAAAATGTCTTATAATAACATCTGCCTCAGTTTGAACCAATTTAAACAAACATACTGAAATATATTGAAAACCATAAAGCTGTATACTGCAGACATACAGCAGAAATTACGTTTTGGTCCTGCTGTGTTCCTCTGGTTTTTAAGCTGTCTCTGGTTATTAGAAGACAACCCCACAATCTCAGCCTGTGATGAAGTGCCACCTTCATCTAAACCTTCTCACAACCTGAGCCAGTTCTTTAAATGACCGCAACACCTACGATCAGGTGGATTTAACAACACTAACTGTTTTGATGACTAGTTAAGCTACCTTCAATGACTAAAGATGTCTTCTGCAAGTATGTGTTCACTGACAGTAGGCAAGGGAACTTTAAATTCATAAAAACAAAAGTTCTCTAATATTCCACACATACGCCTCGGTCACAAAAAATTGACCAGATGTGATATCACGTGCCAAAGCGACAGTTTTATTCATTTACACATCATGAATTCCAGTGTGCTTGCACTGTTAGTGTTGTTTTTGTTATTTTAAAGCTGTATTGTACAAAATGGGATTTCGCGAT
Source organism: Chromobotia macracanthus (assembly GCA_036877525.1). Taxonomy (NCBI): domain Eukaryota; kingdom Metazoa; phylum Chordata; class Actinopteri; order Cypriniformes; family Botiidae; genus Chromobotia; species Chromobotia macracanthus. Next base: position 3,043,380 of record JAZGTH010000088.1, on the reverse strand, counting down.
ACTGCTGTTATGCATGTAAAAAAGGTCATGCTATGATGTATCGATCTTGTACTGTTCACACGTCTTCACGTGATGTGAATTTGGAACGCTCTGAAATGTTTTTTTCCGCACATGCTTGTGTTTCCGGTCAGTGCATTCGCATGTATATGAATGGAAGTCAACAGAGCGAAAAGTGTAATGTGACCCTTTCTCACCCATTCTGTACGATAAATCTTCCTGGATTTGATTGACATACATTGAATCAGACAGCATGTATTCGTCTGGAGTGTGTTAAAGAGGACGAATCATAATCTGTCCTCTCACAGTCTTCTGTAACGACACAGCAGAATAATTAGTCCGTCACCTGTACTGATTGTACGTACACGATTCAAATCCCTTGTTGGTTAACGTCTAATGAATATACATGGTTGGCACAGCATCATTTTGACAGGACAGTGGATGCATCGTCCTCTGTATAATATTATACATTCATTATTCTCAATTACGCTTTAATTCCAGAAAGATATGACCACCCTCATGGGGGAGAGTGATGAGTGGACAGGGTGGGATGACCCACTGGCACAGGCGAGGAAGGCAACAGCTGTCACCATCAGCATGCCAAAACCAGGAAGCGAGTTATGACATTGTGTCTCTCTTACATGCAATCTGTCCGCCGGCCTGCATTCGTCGTCCAATAACATTTTTACAAATCACTGCTCAGCTTGAGAGCAATTCATTTTATTTGTGCCGCTGGGGAAAAGACATTTTCATGCTATTAAAACTGAAAAAATCAATGGAGAAGCTTCTTCATTCTCTTCATTTGGAAGGAGAAAAGTCCCGCGTAACCAGACTTTTGACCTGGGGCATAATGTCTGGTCCACGCTGCTGATTTTTCTGGCCAAAACATACACGCCCAGACAGGAAGAGACTGTCTGACTGACACATAAATGATGGTTTGTTTTAAAACGTGACATTTAGGGGAGGGGTTATCTAAAATACAGTGTATTTTACCACAATAAGACTGACATGACCAAATAAATTAAAATAATGCTTTTACAGAACTCTGAACTCAAAAATGGTCAGTATCTTTGAAAAATTTGATTCAACTATTTTGGCAGACTTAGTTTTGGCAGACTTAGTTTAGATTAGTTTTATTCTTTCTTAAAATACTGTATCAGACCCATACCTTGCAAACTTGACTTTGTATTCAGATTTAAACTGGAGATTAGTGGCCAGTATCTGCCATTTGTGTGTGTATGCAATCCACAATAAGTGAAAGGACTGTCCAGCTAGCAATTTTAGGTTGTAAGAATGTCTCCCTAATGCTTCCAGTAAATAACAAAACTTCAGAGTTCAAAACATCTAGTTCAAAATACATTAAAACATCTAGTTAATCATCTAGTTAACATCATATTATATAGCGTAAAACAATATTAATATATAAATACTAATATAACTGCAGGAAGGTTTAGATAACAGAGAGAACTTCAAGAGAACATTTAGAGAATGTTAGCCAGTGTTCTGAGAACAATCCCCACACACCTGGGTATGGTTATCTGTGGGCATGTCTAAAAGGAGCATAACAAACAAAGTCAAATGAAAATAAAAAATAAATAAAATAATAAAGAAAATAGTTTTTGTTCTGGTTAAGGTGCATTAGAGTGGAGTTTGGGACCTGAATGCTTCCCGAAGACATTACAAACGCTTTAAGAAATTATACAACATTAAATAATTGATAATCATTGAGTAAATGTCAAAGAAGGCAGGTCAGAAAGTCTGAAAGCTGATTCTGTTTTGCATACGTGACTAGATAAACTGCAGCGCCTTCTAACAGAACATAAAACTGGAACAATCAATAGAAGAAGCAGCTTGACTCTCTCTGTTTGGAAGGAGAGAATCAAAAAAGATGACTGCTAGAAATGAACTGATGTCAAAAAAGAAAAAAGAATATAAAGAGAGGATTTTGAACTCACTGATTTTACAAGCATCTCTGCCAAAGCATCCAATGCAATCTTCTAAAAGTTTTCATCAATCACTCCAACAGTTCTTTTCTTTTTTTCACCAGATCTAGTTGAGGATGCATTGTGAGTGAAACACACACTCCATAAAACAACTCCTCTAATAATGAAGGGCATCCATTACTGTCAAGAAGCGACAGAGTTAATGTATATAAATGAATTCTCAAACCCACTTTACTGTGCTTTATTTTGAGTGAGTAAAAGTAAATTGCGTTTCTGATCAGCGCAGATAAATCCAAACGCACACAAGTTGCCGCAGCAACTGTGCTCACCATCGCAACGCCAGAAGGGAGGGGCTGAACGCATTACCTGTCTTATTATGACTGTCGCTAATGATATTAAATATGAAGGGGAAATATATTACGCTATAGCTAATTCTTTGACGTCTGACAGTTCTTCACTAGTTTAATTTTAACCATCTGTTACCGAGACGACAACAGAAGCTGGTCCCCCCTCTAGTTAGTTGAGCATAAGCAACAAAGGCCCTTTAATCATGTTTAGTTAAGTGTCAGATTTGTTCTGTGTGCAGCTGAATGCAAACACAATGTCTCCTCAGGAGGCTGAAGCGAGAAATAAAGTGCTCATGTGCTGGGAGTCGGGTTCGAGAGCTTCCCCTGTACATCTGTGGAGACATCCTTTCATGCAAGCTTAGAAAAACACATTTAATTTACATGATTCCAGGACAGCAAAGCCGCACAACTCCCACTAAAGGTAGCTGTGAAAAAATGCATTTAAAAGATTTGGTCAATATGACATCACACCTAACAATTTTATGTTGTAGGAACGTTTTCCTAATGTAATATTACAATTACAGAACAAAAACAGCAAAAATGTTATTCTAAAAGTTCTAGGAACATTCAAAATGTTCAGTTTAAACGTTGTATTAATGTTAGTGCTTGGTTATAAGAACATTATTTAAACTTTTTTACATTTTTAAACATTCCACTAACAAATTTAAGAATAATGTTTTTAATGTATTTGATATATAACATTAAAAGGGTCTAATAATGTTACTTTTAGAACTTTTTGATAACTTTGAAAGAATGTTTAAAGAACACTAGCCAAAGTTCTGAGAACATTCCTATTATGTTCCTGTAGCTCAACTGGTAGAGCATTGCATTAGCAGTGCAAAAGGTTGTGGGTTTGATTCTCAGGGAACACATATACTGATCAAATGCATAAATGTAAAATGTAAGAATGTTCCCTGTTATCTGTGTGATGCTAGCAGAAAAGAAGTTATGATTGATGGCAGCTGTTGTGAGTGACAGCAGAAAGTCAAATTCATTCCCATTGCAATTGGAACCTGGACGGCTTTGTTCACCAACTGATTTTCTAACTTACTTCTTCCTTATGCCAGAAATTACACTATTCACTGTTAAATAATTGATGAACATCGAACGAACAGCCAACAATGGCGAGTCTGAATGTCTGCGCGCACTTTCATCCGGTCCTACTTTGCATAGGTGCGGAGATAAATTGGACAGTCATTTAACAAAATGTGACTGCCTTCATAAAAGTGGGTGAAAAAGAGAGGAAAAATGGCTTATAATTGAAGACCATTCATCACTTTTGCAACACGGCCACATCTTCCCGACTAAAAGGATGAAGTCACAGAAAACTTCACTTGGGGGTCAAGAGTGATCATTGGCAACCAGCCATCATTTTTATTATGGCACCCAGCTAACAGGGAACATTATCAGAATGTTGGCTAACGTTCTCTTAAAGTTCTCTCGGTATTGGAACTTTTTTAGTTAAATGTTCTTATTACAGAATTAAAAAATGTTTGAGTGAGTTCTTATAAACAAGCAATAATGTTACTACCACATCTAAGACACTGGACGTTTTCAATATTCATGAAATGTTCAAAATGGTATTTTAACACTTTTGTTACTTAGTGGAAATGTTAGGGAAACGTTCTTACAACCTACAGTTGATCTCTGGGACATCTTCTCTGACCTCTGAACTGTGATTAATTCTGTCAGATTTCCCACCGTTGCTCAGTGCCCATTAGCACACCGTCATTTTGGTTCACCGTCACTCCATATTTCATGATTGATTGTTGTCACAGTGCTCATCCTCTGGCTCTTTCTCCACTGTTGTCCTCTAGAACAGCTTCCCGTCTCACTTTCAGCGACTCGGGACTGGCAATCCAATTTATATTGTTATGTACATGCTGCGTGTTGGCAAATTGAATTGAATCTGGGACCTTGTTTTAATATTGCATGTATTCATCCCTAAAAATAGCCTGGAAGATAGATTGCCTGAGATGTGCGAACACATTCGACTCTGAGAGACCTTACGCTGCCTGAGAAATAAATGAAAAGGTTTATGAGTCCTTTACTTCGTTTTTTAGACTAAATTGCTAAAACTGCATTCTACTAATATTGTCGCTGTAGGGAAATGTAGTTATTCCAGTTACTCTGCGCCTGTAGGGAAGAAAAATATCAAACTGGATCTCTTTAATATCACTTATGCTGAAGTTCTCTGTTTCTCCTGAGAAATAAAGTCTCTGGTGAGCTCACATCAGTTTCCAACAGAGCAAATAAACTCCACTTTTGGAGCCAAGAGGATCACATCCAGCTAACAATTTTAGGTTGTAAGAACATTTCCCTAATATTTCCATTTGTAACAAAAATGTTAAGAATGCTATTTTTAATGTTCTAGTTACAGTTTTTTGCTTGGTTGAAAGAATGATATTCAATTTTTTTATTCTGTAACATTTATAAAATGTTCCACTAACAACTTAAGAATATTTTTTGATATACATGATATATAACATTTAAAAAGTTCTAACATTACTGCAAAAGCTTTATTGATAACTTTTTCATCTTGGGGCCCCCTTGGAGGTTTGTTAGTTGTTTCTGCTAGTGGTTCCTGGCTCCCTGATGGAAACACTGACCTAAGCTATTCTATACATTAATATTATACTTAGAGGACCTGTGACATCAACACCTGCTGCTTGTACTCAAGGTCATGTTGATACAAATTAATCATAGTTTTGACCCAAAAAATCAAATGTGACATGAAACCTTTGCTTCAAATCAACTGAACCATGTGTGAACACCACGCAGGGGTCTCGTACTCAAAGCTATGAATGAGAAACTTCTGAGGGAAGTTTTTCTCTGAGCACCACAGCTACTAAACTTCACATCTCGTCCCATGAAGAAGACAGTCAATCAAACGAGCAGATCTGAGGCACGACTCAAAGAAAAGGAAAGCGGAAAGCGCTATCTTCCAGTGTAATAAGCATATCAAAAGCCGTGTTTGCACAATACACATCAGAGACGAATAAACAGAAAAACAATGACAATCGGTTTGAAGGCAAATTACAGCCTGTCTGCTACTCATTGTCACAGAACACATGGAGGGTCTTGGGTAGAGACAGTTCAATAATATGATGACAATACAGGCAATGAAAGCCATTCCATGGTGGAGTCTGTGCCAAACTGTTGATTGTCGGCAGTTCATTTCACAGAAACGTTCAGCTTTAGACCTAAACAAACACTGCGACGTATTTTGTGTATGCCTCAAATTTAGAAACTAATGAAGCCTTCAAAGAACCTTTGTGTGAAGAACAGACCTACTGTAAACTGAAATCATTCACTTACAATCTACCCTTCACAAATCTGTCTATTTTTACCGTATTTAACAGTCATTTCCAGAGCCGTGATTTCACACTGACCTCACTTTTAAACCGTTATGGCACTGACAGAGGGCCAAAAGCATTGTGGATGAAGAAGACACCATATTTTAGGGCCCAGAGTGTCTTAAAGGTAAACAAAAGAGCAGCAGAAGAGGCAGAAAAATAATAACTTTTAGGTTACAGCAGGTATGCTGACATTTAAATCAGAAAGGGAACCTGAGATCTGGTTGCTGCCTCAGTCACGTCACATGGTAATCTAAATAAAGAGCAAATTGTTCGCAGTATCAGCACTCGACAGGAACGGTTGTCATTCAACAGACCAGATTTCATTCTGATACACATTAAAATGGCATTTATTGAGCTTTTAGTCATTCCGGTACGTTTTAGGCTTGTGTGTACAAATAACTTCCAAATGTAAATGTCTAACTTAGTTAAACATTAAACAGAGACACATTTCTCACAATACTGCCTGAGTAAACAACAGCTCTGCATATTTACCGTAATTATGAGAACAAACTGTTTCTGACATCACTGATATTGTGGTGTGAAACAATAAAAAAATGAATTTAAATATTTGGCTTAACTAAAGGGCAGGGTAGGTGATTTTTTCCAGAAAAAAAATCACATCCTGGCTGTCACAAAAGTAAAACAAAAGTCCATATGACTCCAGTGTTCTGATAGCTGCAGTAGCTAATGTATGAGAGAGAACGAAGTGAAATGTTAAAATGTTACTCACTAAACTGTCTCTTCAACAGCCCTCACACCTCTTTCAACATACCGTACATTCAAACCTGTCACGATTGCTCTCGAGACAGGCAGACATAAGCCGCTGGTATTTAATGTCATTTTGATATTGAATGTTTGAAACTTAAGGCCTAATAAAAGTTTAAGATGTTGATAAAGATATTTCAATTTTCAGAAATTAATACCCAGCTAACAAGGAGCGTTTTCTAACGTTACCTAACAGTCTCTAAAAGTTCTCTCACATTCAGTCTGAATGCAATGATAGGATGCCCTACTTGCTATGTATTTGACTACATGTTAGGGATGGCGTGGCTTTGGAGAGCGCTGTGAAAGGAGCTGGTGCTATGCTTCCAAAACCAGCTTGCTATTGCTGGCCTCTTGGAATTTGTCTACCCTACTTTAACTTTGTTAAACAAGGAATACAATATATAATCGTAGTAAAACAACATTTCTTACTGTTTATAACATCCTGTTTGGGTTCCTATAAAAGCTAATAATATTTCTAATATTTGAAATGTCTAATAAACTTCTATGCTGGCTGGTGTAATACAACTTGATTTAAAACTGTTTTCAGTGTTACCTCAGTGGTCAGCCATAGCTGCAGGAAAACTTCTCAAGACCACATATGGACTGCAGCTTTCCAACCAAGGTAAAATATCACAGATATGTAAAAAACAAAGTTTACAATGCATTATACAAGGGAAAAACAGTCACAGATGGAGATTGTACTGAGAAAAGAGCCAACCATCCCCCTGAGGATGAAAGATGAGCAGGCAATGGGGACGGAGGTGAAGTGGCTGAGAGAGAGAGAGAAGGGATATATGGTAAGTGGATGGCTATATGCTCGCATTGAAAATAGATGGCAACATCACAGAACTATATCTCATGGATTTCACAATACATACATATTTTTTCCAGAAACAAACTGTACATACACTGATATAGATTTTAGATTCTGAAGTGAGAAGTGAAATCTGATGAAATTCAGAGGTTTACAGGATAAAGTGAAAACACACTTGATTCCCAGGCCGTGAAGCGGATTGAGGTGAGAAATATGAAGTCTACAGGATCCACTCAACTCTACTGGACACAATTTTCAACTGAACATAAGCAGTAAGACATACAGCAGGCAGGCCTGCAGTTTAACATATTTCAGCACTGTCTCATGAGAGAATGTTACCTGAGGGTCTGTTATTCTGGACCACCAAAATGTCACTTCTGGCCTCAGTTGGAAAGAATTTATCGAAACCTCTGAAAACTTCTGATATTATCCTGTGTTTAAATAAAGGAAAACCAAAGTTCAATCGTTAATTTTATATATACTAGAATATTATTTTACAGCTATTTTGAGCCCCTAAACCCACAATATTCACAGGCTGATGTAAAATGTACCATTTACAGTAAAAATAATTCAATCCAAACATGACAAAAGTAAAACAAAAGTCCATATGACTCCAGTGTTCTGATAGCTGCAGTAGCTAATACATGAGAGAGAACGAAGTGAAATGTCTCTTCAACATACCGTACATTCAAACCTGTCACGATTGCTCTCGAGACAGGCAGACATAAGCTGCTGGTATTTAATGTCATTTTCATACTGAATGTTTGAACCTTGAGGCCTAATAAAAGTTTAAAAGCTGCATTATGATGTAGATAAAAATATGTGAATATTCAGAAATTAATACCCAGCTAACAAGGAGCGTTCTCTAACATTACCTAACAGTCTCTAAAAGTTCTCTCAAAGTTATCAAAAACATTCTTGCAGTAACATTATTAGAACGTTATATATCATATATTTTAAAAACGTTACTATAATGTTGTTAGTGGAACTACAGATTTAAATAAAGTTTGAATAATGTTTTTATAACCCAGCAAAAACATTAATACAATGTCTATAAAACTGGACAATAACTGACAATAACATTTTTAACGTTTTTGTTACATACTGGAAAAATTCTTCCAACATAAAATTGGTTTCTTGGGTACCTTAAACTTTAGTTAGTTCACAACTAGAATATGAGAAGAACGGACCACATATGTGGTGCAGGTTTGGAGTGTAACAGTACAAATCTTTGTCCTCTTTCATTGTGTGAAAAACAGCTTTAAAAACCTGCAAAACAAAACAAAAACAGAAGAGATGCAAAAGAGACAGAAACAGGAAAATCATACAGGACGAGAAGACAGAAAGATTTTCAATTCAAGCGTAAAAGTTCAGGCTCAGGTTTTAATAACTGAAGGAGAGACCTCTGAAATAGTTGAGAACCGCAACAGAGTTTGAATACGACACAAGTGACGTTTCGGTGGCGCAGGATAAAAGTCGTTAGTGTGACGTTTCATTATGAGAATGTGTTGAAATATTTACACCCGTCAGATCACATCCAGGCCCTCCTATAAACCACAGGCCAAGAAATCATTCTTCAAACGTCAACCGGTTCATTCACCTCCCACAACCTCAAGGCATATTTTGAAGATTTATTTTCATTACATCTCAAGTTGCCCTGTTTGAAAACCCAGAGTGGCTGTCGCCATGTCAGCCAAAGCGCTCCAGAAATTAATTAACCAAGTATGAAATGATATGCAAACTCATTTTTATCAAAAGCACAGCAGCCCTATCACAACGTGTTTGAAAGAGGGTGCAAACGAAAACCGTCGGTATTCCGCAGGATCTGCGCTGTTTCAGATAAACTCTTGCCAAATGTCTAAATAAAATACTTCATTAATTGATTTCATAGTATTTTGGGGCTCTTTTATTTTTTCCTTTTACTCGTTTCAAGTTGATTAAAGGTGTCTAATGGGCTGTACACCAAAAAACAAAAGCCCATTTTAAAAGCCGCATCATGAAAAAGCACCAGTTCACCAAGTCGAATCGGAACATAACTCGTAATATGATTAAGTTATATTTACACAATTTTCTTCCCAAGCCCATTCCGAAAAAGATCTGCCTATAGGATACCGTAAATACATCCACAGAAAATCCACGAGACATAAATGACTGCCTGTTCATTGTGTTTGACAGGCATTGTCATGGCTACATATCACTGCTATCAATCATAACTTCATGTCATGTTTCATGGCGTACAGGCATTTACTGTAAATCTCACTTCTAAAGCAAATGATAGTGATTCTGCTAAAGCTAAATGAACAACATTATGAAAGAAGTAACAAAAACAATAAATCACATACAGAAAGAAACATTAAAACACAATATACAAACATAACAAATCATAAGTTTAGAATAACCAGCAGATATTCAAACATTTTGTGATTATTTTCCTCAGCAAATAACTGTAAGCTATGCCCTTGATAATGATACATTTCACTTATTAGTTAATTTTAAGCAAATAATAAAATGTAAAATTGTAATATGATCTATATTTCTACACAATATCTGTGGATATATTTGTATTGTCTGTTTCTTGCAAAGTTCTTGCAGTAACAGTAATAAAAGGTTTTTAACATTATGCATTGTTAGTTTGAATAATGTTTGTACCAAGCAATAATGTTTAAACAATGTTTTAAAACAATGTTTAAAAAACTTGATTTCCTAGAACATTAACCTTCTCTTTTTAACATGTTTATTGCTTAATGGAAATGTTTGGGAAATGTTCTTACCCAGTTAACAATTTAAGGTTGTAAGTGTAATGTATAGAAGCCATGAAGACAAAAAAAATCAACTCAGCTGTTCTCAGGTCTGTAACCTTCAGTGTCTTCAGTCTGAGAGGCTGGAGAGAGACTGCTCTCTGGAACTCATGTTAAATTCATCACTCTCATCAAAAGGAGGAACTCTAAGCAAATGTTTGGCAGGCTGCCTTCTCACATATGGCCAGATTTTCAGCCTCCTGCATTAGTCAATAGCTAATCATGACACTAATGAGAGTGTTTGAGTGAAATGAGTAGCCCCTGAATCTGGATCTGTTGTTTGAGAAAACCAATAATGCGTCTATATATATATGTGTGTGTGTGTGTGTGTGTGTATACTTATTTTTTTTTAAGTTATAGAATAAAAAAATGTTTGAATAACATTCCTGTAACCAAACAATAATGTTAATGCAATGTCTAAAAAGCTGGACTTTTGTTCCTACATTTTGAATTTCATCATAATGAATGCACTGGTGAAACACTTTTCTACTCGACTGTGCTTCCCAACACATATCTGTCATTGAGCTTCAGTGAATGACAGCACAGAGAGCAGTAATGTACCTCTCCATCCTGTTACACGTGGGCCGTTCTCCACAGGCTTCTGGCACTGGTTCAAAAAAAGCAGCTTAGAGGAGCTCAGCAGATGAAGCTCCAGGTCATTAATTAACACATCAACTGGTATTAACTTTATAATGACGCTGGTTGGACATCCGTGGTGTTCTGACTACCATCCATGGACTGGATCTCAACACACAAGGGAACCTGATGTACATGGGGTGGAACCTGTGAGTCATTTCTGAGAGAATTGTAACAATTTTTATGTTGATCATGTTTTATCTGATCATGTAAGTAGATATGTATGTCTTCAATACATGCTGTATTACATGCTCACTTACATTTACGCAATTTTTTTAATTACTTCATAACTTAAAAAATAATGTTTTTAATATACAACATATAACATTAAAAACAGTTCTACTAACTTTAACGCAAGAAGGCTTTGATAACTGATAGCACTGTTAGAGAGTGTTCTCAGGTCGTTTCTTCTAAGCTGGGTTTAAGGTATTAAATTTATCAGTATCTGTCTTCCCTTGGAATCGAACCCACAGCCTTGGCACTGCTTATGCAATGGTCTACCAGTTGAGCTACAGTAAAACAAAATGCTCACATGTGCATTATATTTCCCATCATTCAGTTAAACCTGAGATTCTTTAGCTCTTTCTGAACATCTTGTCTATGTGACCACATCGAGTGCAGAGTTTACAGCCATACATAATACAAAGAGAAAAGATAGAGAATAATCATGAGACCTCTCGTGGCAGGGGGAGAAACATCTTAGTGTGGGCCAGTAAATTATTGATCCCTTTTATTGATCATGTTGGTGTCTCTCCAGATTTAGAGCTCTATTTGACTTAAGGCAAGTGCTGTACACACACGGACACTGAAGCTGTTCTCAAAACATTAGCTTAAAGATTCTCTTAATAACATTCTCTTAAAGTTTGCTCAAAGTTATCAAAAAACTTGCAGTAACGTTAGTAAAACTTTTTTGCCTTATATGTGATATTTCAAAAACATTTTCTCAAGTTGTCAGTGGAATGTTTAAATAAAGTATGTTAACATTCTTATAATGTCAATATAACGTCTAAAAAACTGGATGCTTTGAACGTTTCTAGAATTTTCAAAATAACATTTTGAACACTTTTGTTAGGGAAGCATTCATACGCTCTCATCCAGTGTTCCTCTGGTTTCACACTGCACATTCATCAAATGCTGCAGGTCGTCTCGCTGTTGAATACATGCAGGCAGACCGTCAGTCCGAACACATTTCTCTTGTTCTCTCTCACACACACAGCTCTGTTCATTCACTGCACATGAGGAAACACTGTGTAGCTGCTTCTATGATATTTTTAGCACATCCCGCCTCATTTCTAATTACAGACGCAGTGACCAAAACAAGTCAGTCGGGAGGGGCTCTCTCATCACACAGTGAGACTATAACACATCATCGCCTCCGACTGGCTGCAATTTATCCATGAACCGGCTGGACGTTTTCTGCATTCACCGAAATTAAATTACTGTTTCTGAAATTAAATGAGACCAAACAGAAGCCACGGAAGGGAAACTTTACCAACCAAAAAGTTATTTTGGGAAAATCTGTGAAACGGTTCTTTTGTGTTGTGTCAAAATGTGTGTTTGAAAGCTGATGATGTTGACTGTAACATCACAAAAACAGTGATTTTGTTGTTCTGGTTTTGCTAGCTACTAATGTACTAGAACTCATTTACACTGGTCTGAAAACAGGTGTTATGGGTAATAAGAAGCAACAATTGTATTACAGTTTCAATAAATTTGTTTTTAAATAACATTTTTGTAATCATCTAAAAACAAGTAAAATGTAGAAATGTTTCTGTTTTCACAGAACATCAAAATTATATTATATTGTTTGTCCCATCGCTCAAGAATCAATAAAAGCAAATGTTAAATATTGCGTGTGATTTCCACTGTTAAACCAACATCTGAATAATTTTGTATTTTTTTGATAACTGCATTTGCATAAGATAATGACAACGAGAAAAGTGTGTCTGGAATAACATCACGTCTGTCAGTCAGTGAGGCCCGACACGCCACACAGGTGCAAATCATTAAAGAGTGAGAGTGTGAAATTCTCAGACGTTTATTACCCATCGGCCATGATAATCGCTCATCAGGGGACATGCTCATCCTTTCAAACAGGATGTACATCAGCTTCTTACTCTTCAGGCCTTAAGGGCAACTTTGATTGGTTGATCCTATAAGTATATGTTTATGATGTGTATTACCATTATATTATATATTACCCAGCTAACATATTTTGGATTGTGAGAATGTTTTCATAATAACAATGTTATGTTTGTAATATTTATAATATATTATATAAATATAACATATTTTGAATGGTCTAGAAATTTTTTTAAAACGGCTATTTTTAAGCAGTGTTTTAATATTATTGGTTGCCTATAAGAACGTTATTCAAACATTTTTGAACTTTTTAAAAAAGTTTAACTAACATTACTGCTAGAACTTTTGATAACGTTGAGAGAACTTTTAGATAACATTAGCCAACGTTCTGAGAATGTTCCCTGTTAGCTGGGTATGTGATAAGAAGGTACACAGCAATAAAGCTGTAAACACTGAACCAAGCTGCTGCTTGAAAAGTGTCAGACACGACTGCAGGATCATATGAGAAAATCAAACATATGCCATATACACACTAATTCATTCATTATGAGGTCTAACCCTCTATTTACAGGCAATTCATTGATGTGTCCAAAATGACTTTTGTGTCACTATCAGTTTGTTTTATCAGTTTATTTTAAGCCATCTGAGGTCTCCTGAAAGAAATTCCATATTGATTTTCACCAAACATCAAGCAAAATCCAATGGATTAGAGATACTAGCAGCCTAATTTGTTCCAGCCCTGATAGCAAACACACCGCGACTCCGTACCCCATATGAATTCACAGCACACGTTCTGCACGCAGCTCGGTCATATGCCTGCTTTCCCTGATTATTTTATTTTTTTGTGGCCCCGCAACATTCGCCTCGTAATGATGGGCACCTCATCATTTTCAGATACATATTGTCGGAAGGTAAATTAGCATTTGCTTTTGTCACATTATCTCTCTTTGGATTTACATAAATGTGTTTTTCCAGTGCTGTTGCTGAATTATGCATGAAAAAGCATGAAAAACTCGGATGCTGCCCAGATATTCGGATCAGAATATTTTAGATATTCATTCGTATCACATTGTTTGGCATTAATATGCATCAGTCTCTATCATGATCCTAACACGCCACAACAGATACTAGCCCTCGCTCTCTCTTTCTCTCTCTCTCTCTCTCTCTCTCTCACTCACTCACTCAAATTCCTACTCGCTTATTCATCCAGAAATAAAGGAAAACACATCCAAGAGTGGCACGTTATCTAAAAACAATCTCATTCAACAGATATTCCAAAAATGATTCACGTGTCCTACAAAATATGAACACCGATTTAGCGGTGAAAATTATATGTATCTCATAACCCGACATGTGCATTTAAACTCGTGAACTCTGGTAGCCAATGAGAAAATGTCACTTTTCTCATCCGTCAAACAGAACTATTACAACACAATCACAACTAAAGTGTTCAGAGACCCCTGAGTCTGAAAAACAGTCATTATTTCAGTTTATGCTGAGCTGGCATGAGCTGTTTGGAGTGTAAAGAGTTGCCAGGGAAAAGAGATTGACTCATATCTGGATGACATGCTCTGGGTTAGCACAAGCAATGGGTTTAAGACCCGGAGAAAGCTCGGGATTTCTTAGGTCAGGCACTGAAAAGAAGCCAAACAACAGGACGGCTGTTTTCTTTTAAAATCCTTACACGGTGCGCTGAACACCACAGCTGTCCACGGCTTTGCACATTTGGACTTTTCTGCAAGAGTTATCAAGCTTAATATGTTAATATTAACAGTTTTAGGTTGTAAGAACATTTCCGTAAGGTTTACATTAATTAACAATGGAAAGGTCATTTTGAAAGTTGAAACTAAACCTAAACCTTCAAATTTCTACACACAGGTGTCGGATTTACAGCACTACAGTAATTAAATACTGAACATTTTTAAATTAAAGGTCAAAAGAAACATTTGATGCATTGTTTATCTATCTCAATCACAACAGCAAACGTCTAGGAAATGGACATTTTAAACGTTCCTAGAACATTTAAAATAACATTTTTTGTTACTTGATGGAAATGTCAGAGAAAGATTCATACAACGTTAACTTGTTAGCTGGAAAAAAAAACATCAGAAACAGAAATATTTTTGTTTTATACTTTTATATGGTTGAGTTTGTTGAAATCGCTTGAAAGAAAGTAATAAGTATGAGGTCCTGACTCCACATTTAAAGCACATAAAATCACATTGAAATGTGATATTAATTTGGCACCTCTCTGCACATTTTGGCCTCTTTGAATCACCACTGCTAATATCCCATTTCTGTCTTCTTTCAACTTCCCTCCAGTCTTACGTTAGATGGCATTTTTCATGCACCTTCCAAAGGAGTCGCTGTTTTTAATGTATTAAAGATCAAGACTCATATTTCTCTCTTGTTTAAGGTAATATTTGTTTGAACTCGAGGCCAAAAATGTGGTTAATTTTTGGATTAAATGGATCCAGACAGAACTAGGTCTGGGGAAATCAGAACCAGCTTTATTCTAATGACATATGCAATCCCCTGCAATGCAGTTGTACTCGCCATCTTAAGACATCATTCTGAAGAGATGAATTGCTGGTTTGGTCTTGCTGGCCTATTTGCTTTTGATCTTTGATACATCAGACCCAAACCTGAGGGAACTGGCAAACTGTTGAGGTTTTTGTGCAAAACGTTTGGTATGCATCAGTCTGAGATAAAATAGTAAACAGATCAGCAAATTATGAAATAAATATTATTATAATTTTAGCATAACTCGGTAACTGTAAATCAGAGCCTAAAAATGTTGGCGAGTGATTTTTGGTTTAAAGTTTGGTTGAGTTATATCTTGATATTTTGGATAACATCTTGACATTTATTCATGTAGGAACCAATGTCAACAAAACAGCTATTGTTGTCAAGATTTAAAAATATTACTGAAATATAATTGATTGATTATGAATGATGAAGAATGCACTTAGTATCCTTAAACTGAGTATCTGATGAAATATTCCTTATTTTCTCTTGTAGCTTTTAAGTGAAGTCAAGTGCTAAGAGCGAAAATATGGAACTTAATGTTGATGTGGGCAATTAATGTTCAAATTTCACCCCTTCAAAGATGATAGGCATGCAAAATGAGGATCGATCGGATGAACGCTTCCCTGCTGAGGTGAGGCGAGACCTTCTGACTTTAAAGAGTTTAGCATCCGAAGCACTGAGGAAGTTTAACGTGTGCAGAATCAACTCAGACCACATTATATACATATGCTGGAGGACATAAACACACGCTGGTTATATGTTTAAAAATGAGGAGGATTCAATAAATGAGGATGTTTTTTTTTTTACTGACCTTGTCAGACTGTGGTCTTCTCTGTGACATCATTTCCTGTTTTCCTGGACATGACAAACTGTTTACACAAAAAAGCAAAAGGAGTTACTGATCCCACTGCAGAAATGCATAATTTGAAGTCAGCCATGATTGGTTGATTCCTGGAGTGAAAGGGTCCAATAGCAGGACATTAATTGTTCTAAAGCAAGTAAGATTTGGCTAGCTGTGAAGAATAATTTTCAATAGGTCTGTTTGTTTTCAAAATCTATGATCTTGCCAATGAGGCAATTGAACTCATGTACTTTAACCTTAAGCAGATCATATATTATCTGCTGTATTTATTCCAACGGGCATATTTAAATGACATGTGTGCATACAGTACACATACAAGCGTACAAAACAGGTAAACAGTACAAATCAACATCACCATATGCCATTACTTACTTTGAAATAAGCCTCCTTGTTCTCATACTAATTTTTAGTGTAGATTCATATAAACAAAGGCAAATATAAAATGTTTGTTCAGCTTCCATGACCTGTAAATGATTGGAAGTACGAGAAATGCTTGTTAATCTATTGTGTAAGTTAATCAGTCTTGTGTAAGTCATGAATTATGCATGATCATAGTCTCACTAAACGCCTCCATTGGCTCAGTTCAAGCACGGTGAAGTGAATAAAATGTCACATTATCAATTAAGCTGTCATTGTTTATTAATGTAAATAAGTGTGATATCTCTCGCTTCGCAGAACCATAAGAGAATAAATTCATTATTAAAAAATAAATTATTGACTTATTTTACTTAACAGTTACTTAACAAATTTGGGGGTTTGAATCGGTCCCTATATGCGTTATTCAATATTTGTGCATGCATAACTAACCTGCCAAATATTTCAAAGCATCAGATTAATTTTCTTTTTCTCCCTAGACTATGTGAAGTGTTTATTAGATTAGCAGAACTGTTGTGAGGTCTGGACACACAGAACTGTTTTTGCTTTCTGGTTAGTGAATCTTAATAAGTCAAGAAATACCGGGTTCATATTTCACTAAAATTAAAGGAAAATAACAAGAAATGACATCTGTTTCATTGTGGCATATTATTTTTATCACAATAATATTGATTGTATCCCTTATTGCTATAATGAACAATAGAAAATATAGCAATAACAAAACGTAACACGCATTAGCAGAATCTGCTTTAGCAGATTCATGTCAATTACATAAATGTTTTTGGGAAAAGGCTTAACTTAACTAAAATAATGTTACAAAGAAAAAGGTTTCTAAAAACAGGCTTACGGTTTTGAAAGAAAAGTACATTTACAGAAAATAATTACAGTTAAATATGACTCAGACATTCCTCATTCAGACTTACTCAGACACCCAGCTGTATTGATTTTAATAATCTGCAAAAACCTTCAAATATTACTTATTTAAAGAGGCTGTGCAAATATCAATATTAAGAATACATAATGTGGCCTACATTATATCAATGATTTCAGATACTACCAGATGTATCCGATGAACACTTTGGGTTTTTCACTTCAGCAGTGCTCCTAAGAGAACCATAAAGAATTCATCATTATCCTGCCAATGATCCCAGAATCAATAAATCCCTAAAAAAGAATTAAGAAGACATGGAACACATTCCCTCTCTGACGCTCATACATGGAGAACAGACTGCATCAACCCCAACACACCATCCCAACAGGACCACAGTGGGTTATTTCATGAATACTGTAGTTTGAATTATTTTGTGAATCTGTGACCTTGGGTTCAGCATCTTGTGCGTGAGGGAAGCAAACACGTATGTGCTTTGTTTAATTGTGTTTACTTAAGAGATTATACGCACATAAATCTCAACACCACTGATCACACATCTCACATCCTTTACAGAGAGTGCATTCCCACAATCCTGTGCAAATATTTAATTCAAGAGTACAGATGAGAAGTGTTGATAATATGTTTATATTTCATTCGGGACCAAAACGTGTAAATAAATAGTTTAATCTATTTACAATGCAAAACAAACATCCTTAAAAATAAACATTCTCTTAAAACTAAGTCTTAACATTGTATGCCGTTCTGCTTCTTATAGACAGGGCAGGCAATTCTTCCCAGAAATATTTTTTGTTATGCTGTTAAAAGTCTCTTCACATCCTGATAACAATAACTCAAAAGGTCTAAATGTATTTATATTCGTATGTAACTTCTGTGAAAGGCACAGGAATGTTTATCCAACTTGACTGTCAAACTGTGTATGTGTTGGAGGGGACGTGGCTTTGGAGATGCTCTGACGGGATGACGGAAACTTGCTATTGCTAGCCTCTCTAAAATAAAAGTAAATGTATCTTCTGTTCTCAAACTACATTGATAAATGTGCAACGCTTGCCTGTTAGAGTGTGTTACACTGAAAAGAAAACAATGGGCTGTAATGTAGTCTGACAAAACTACTTTTATGTATATTCAATTCTTAATCACCTTGTTGCTTATTAGAGATGCAGAATATATGGATATTCCATAGGTCAAGCATACTATACAATAAGAATACAAGTCATAGACTAGTCATAGACTAGACAGCCAAGACTAGGATCAGAAACAAATATGATTATTTCAACATAATAAATGCTTATTTTTCATGGTATTGTATACAATGTATGAGGGTTCACATTGGCGGGCTTTAGTTCCGTGGAGCATCTTAAGTGTCTTAATTAAGAAACTCTGGATTCAATGCTCCATTTTTAAGGGCCAGGGGCTTCATCTGAACCTCTGCAGTTAATTAAACTCATGCATGGCACATGCATATCGCCTCACACTTAACTTCTTATTATTATACACTGTACTTTCTGTAATATTTCACATTTACATCCCAGAATGTGTTTTTTAAGACTTTTCCCAGAAGGCAGTTCACAAAATGTTGTCCTAAGGGAGTCGACTGCTGTTGCCAATTCTACTTCCAGCTGTCGTCCACAGAGAGACACTTCATATGTCAGGGGAGGTATTAATGCAGATGTGTCTGATAACAGAAAACTATAGCAACGGATGAAAATCTCCCACAGGAAAGGAACATCACTAATGAGATCTCTTTAATATCTCAATTATTTCTCCTGGACATCAGTGAGATTATATGGAGTGCAAATGGAAATGGGTTTCCTTGGTGTCTTCTCTGGGATTCAACCTCATTTGATCCTTGTGCCAATAGCTACAAACCAAATTTGATGTCATTTATGACTTTCTAGTGCAAAACCCCAAAGATATATAAGGAGATATTATATTGTGACATTTAACACCTAATAAAGCAGCAACCCAGGGAACATTCTCTGAATGTTGGGTCACGTTCTCTAAAAGTTCTCTTAAAGTTCTCTTAAAGTTATCAAAAATGTTCTTGCAGTACTCTTAGTTGAACATTGTTAATGTTATATATCATAATGTACATAATGTTATAATGTTATATGTATAAAAACATTAAGTTGTTAGTGGAAAGTTTTAAAAATGTTACAGATTTAAAAAGTTTAAATAATGTTCTTATAATTAAGCAATAACATTAATACATGTTATTAAATGTCTACAAAATTTCTTAAACATCTAAAATAACATTTTTAACATTTGTGTTACTTAATGGAAACGTTAAGGAAACAATCTTACAATCTAAAATTGTTAGCTGAGAAAAATAAATGCAGTTCAGTTTTCCATGTTGTCTGATCAGTTTTGAAGGAATTAACCTACTACCCGAATATTTATGTAATTTCACAGTAAAGTCTCATATGGCGGTTTCCACCCCTTTAAAAGTAATTCCCAAGTTTAACTGCAAACCATTAACAGGACAGTCATCCTGTTTACATCAGTCTAAACATCTCTGGTTACCTACAGCCAAGGTTTCCTTTTCAACAAACTGAATTCTGCAGAGAAGGCCCGTGACAGTTGATTTCCCTGGCCGGCGTGCTGAGAGATGCCTAATAAAGAAACTGACCTCGCCGTGAGAGGACAGGGTGAGCGGGAGACACTCAAGCCACATAAATCAGTCAATTAGACACAATCAGTATAATCAAGATCAACACCGGCAGCTTCCTCTGCCTGTAAACAGCTCACTGTGGTTTCATTTGGGAAGATTTCTTAAGTGGTAATAAATGGAAGGCTTGCATACTGCATTAGTAATCCTTGCTCCATTTCCTTGTTTGCATTTTTTGTCATTTTGAAATGTGTTTTACAGTGCTTTAGATACTGAAGCATGTCTCCTAAAACACTTTACTTGTAGAACATTGTATCAAATCTGAAAGAAAAACTGGGAAAAATGAGAATCCTTTTAACATTTTTTTAACCCTACACAGCAGTGAGACTAAATGGAGAGCAAATAGAGACGTTTTGAAATCTCCTACTCTTCAAAAACTCTTGCATGTGTCTCTTCTAGAGTTTTTAAGGAGCATCAACAATGTGCTCAGATTTGTGAAGATACCTGCAATTAAAGGTCAAACATTTTAATATAAACATATATGAGTTTTCTCATCAAATTCCACAAAAACCAAATTATCTAAACTACGCTGGCCACATTAACAGTACAGATCTAAAGCAAAGCTGAGCAGTACAACAGTACAAGATACCCCAGAAAACATACAGTCTTAATTATTACATAACGTAAAAAAATTATGATTGTGATGCTAGACTTATTTTTAGTATTCTTATGGTTACATAATATACAAACCATTATTTATTTGAATAACCAGTAAACATAACTATATTACACTTTATTATAATATATTATGATATACCATTACCATAAAAATAAAATTACTTAAAACATGATGCACTGCCCACCTGATTCTTAATTGTCAACAACTGCCTCATTTATCTTTATTTATATCTCTCCTAAGGAAGATTAAAACATCTGAACACTGAAATTTAAGGACATTTAACATAATTGGGAACTAAATTAGGTCTCCTGAGCTCTGAAAGAGCAAACCCTGAGCAATAAAATTCTCCTCTAAAACAGATGTAAAATTAGCAGACGATTATTTGAGCCTGTGAAAATATCAATCACAATTTCATTTAAACAAGAAATACTAGCCAGCTCATGGAAACGCCACAATTTCCTCAAAATCTGTCAACGCACTGTCCTTATGTGACACAATAGGAGGGACTGCACACACGGCTGTTATAGCCCTCTGCTAACTATCTGAGTTTTACACATGGGGGAAGTACAGTTAAGCACTTTCCAGGAAAGTTTTGATATTTTAGTCAAGAAAAGTGAGGAAGAACTGTAAAAGTGAGCCACAGGGACAAACTTCCAAACTTCCATGTTTAAAAACTAAAAAAAAAAAGCGCAATTTATGTGTCTTATACTCGGAATAAAAGACTAATTAGCGAATGTGGCTTAACTTTAATTCAGTGGATTAGGAGTATAATACTTGTTTAAACAGCAGCTCCCGGGCAGCCGTTCTCTGCATCATCTTACGTTTAAAGTCTCAGTGTTCTTAAACTGTTGGAGGGCATTAAGCTGTTGCTATGCTGTTTTGTCAGCGGTTCGCTTTACATATATTTCCCTACAGCTTGTAATTTGTGACAGCAGTCTGCTAACCCGAGTAGAACAGGTGCTGTCTTGTATGCTTTGCAAATTAGATTTGCTGAATATTAAAGAGGGTCCAGTCAGCTCAAGGTAAACATATTGCCAACATTAGTGTCTCCCGGAGGTGCGCTCAGAGAGGCAGCACAAGTGCTGAAAACTTTCATCAGCTCTAATTTGGGAAAATGTTTGACTTTTAAACTTTAGTATCATGGCAGTGTGATGTGATTACGCATTACCACCTGCATGCTTAACACAGCCATCTGCAGACTAAAAGAACAAAAGTCCGATTTTGTAATAAGACAGACCTAATATTCATTTGATGAATTCAAACAGATCTTCATAATAACTTATTTAAATTCTGAAGCTGATACAGTTGACCGCAAAAGGACTGAATGGCTGTCCAAAATATTATTTAGGATTAATAATTATTTTTATTCTTCGCACTGTATCATTTCATGCAGAATATAATTCAGCAAAATACAGTGTTGAACACAACAGAGGGGCGGGGATGAATTTGTGATAGGGTTGTTTATTTGCATGTGCACAGCATCCACTGAAGGAATTATGCAAATCAAGTAATGAAAATCACACCTGCAAATTTAGCATTGATCACAATTTGCAAGGCGTAATTCTCTAGCTTGCAGGCCGTTTCAAAAAGCTTGGTTTTGTTCTACAACACACTGCACAGTAAAGCTGCACCACTATGATCCAGGCACCTCAATCAGCTCTTAAAAGCACAAAATCTAACAAAGGTACACTTGACTACACCACACAACAGAACATGTGCCTCGTCATTTAATTAACTGCTGTAGGAGGTTGATTGAAAACAGACACAAACATCAGACTCAGGGTTTAGTGCTAAAATTCTGTGCTTTAAAACGCCACAATGTTTCAGTGAAAAGGCCCCACGCTCTTATGTACGGTAGCCCATATATACAGTAGTTTATAAATACACTCCTGCAAACTTTTGTCAGTCGTGATGACAAAATAAACATTCTGCAGACTGTCGAGTGAATTGATTGAGCCCTTGCCAATGGGGAACGTTCTCAGAATGTTGACTAAAGTTCCTTAAAAGTTCTCTTAACCTCATGAAAAACGTTCTTGCAGTAATCTCAAAAACATTATTTTTAAGTTGTTAGTGGAATGTTGTAACGGGACGAGTTTTGTTACTAAATGCAAACGAAAATGACGTAACATTCTTACAACCTAACACTGGCAGCCGGGCTAGCGCTCAGATTTCAGACAGAATCTATTGTACATTATGTGCTTTATGAAATGTATTCAGCACAGATAGAGAGCTGCACCTCACAGCTTACTCTGTTTTGCTTTATACACACCATTGAGTCACCAATGGAGCGCTGTGAACTCTGACTGCTTCAATTGGATTTTGAGAAGTGACCACTATTGTGCAGAAGACTATTGTGCAGAACACAGACAGTGATGTGGCAAACTGTTTAGACACACAGTATAAAACACTGCACACTCTTTGAGTCTCTGAGAAAATGATACTTTGAAACTTCAGATATAACTAAGTAAAGGCCCTTTGGCAAACCTCACACAGTGCATTGAGGTCTATGGAGCTAGCATTAGTTCCAGCATTAGTACAAGACAAAAGCTGCAGTGCAAAGTTCAAACCGTTTCAACGGCGACCTTTCAAGACAGCCAGTGATTCCTGTAAACGCGTCTCCGTCATGCACGAAATGCATATCCACCATTACAATGACATGTTTAATATTGCAAGTTGGAAGATACCAGCTAACAGTAAATATTCTCAGAACATTGGCTAATGATCTCTAAAAGTGTTCTCCAATTTTTTAAAAGATATTCTTGCAGTAATGTTAGTAGAACTTTAGTTTGTTATATATCATATAAATCAAAAGCCTTATTCTTAAGCTGTTAGTGGAACTTTTTACAAATGTTACAAATTACAAAATTACAGAAACCTTAAGTAACAAAACCATTAAAAACGTTATTTTGTAAGTTCCTAGAAATGTTCAAAACAACCAGTTTTTTGACGTTTTTTGACATTTTTTGACACTGCAATGCTTTTGATAACTTAGAGAGAACTTTTAGAGAACACTCGCCAATGTTGACTGACATGCTCGTAAACTTCTGTGCATTTGAAAATCAATATTAAAGAACACAAATGAAGATTAAGGGAGACTAGCTCTTTGTTTTGACAAGGCTGGGCTTTTACAGGCCTGGCTTTATCTGAAAAACAAACTCATCGCCTGGCCGACTGCAGATCCTGACCCAGGTGAAGACAAAAGAGAAAGCGCGTCTTAAATGTCAGCACATACCCTGCAACTGTGAATCAGCGATCAGAGTTTATTATCATATCCCAGTGTGCACCAAACAGGACAAGACACATCCAAAAGATTCCTTAAACAGCTTGAAGCAGCAAGATTCCCTTTCAAGCTTTTTTTAGGGGAAAAAAGAAGCGAGACTGCCATAACAGTGTGTGTAATCTATTATTTCTCATAGTCTGAAAGAACTTTCATTTATACAATGGAGCCGGCATGAAGTAAAAAACAGTGTCTTGTTTTCCAGTAAAAATATGTAAATATCCTTTAAAAAGGGTGCGTTTACACGAGGGAACATTGTAAGAATTGTAGAGAAAATATCTTATATATAAAAATATACACTAAAGGCTTCATTTTACATTCCAAGTTTTACTAAAATATCTGCTGAAAAATATACTTTTTGTATTGTATGTTTGTCTTGGATGCAGTTAAAACTCGTTTCCCACTTACAGGCAAACATTCAGTGTGTTACAAATATCACAGTAGATAATGAGATCTTGTCTTGTATGATCTTGTCCGCAAGTGCTGATATGCTTGCTAAGAAGGCAGTCCCAGCTAACAATTACATTTTTTGACATTGTATTGACGTTATTGCTTGGTTATAAGAACATTACATCAACATTATTTTTTCTAAATGTTCCCCTAACAATTTAGGAATAACTTTTAAATATATATATGATATATAATGTTAAAATACACTATCCACTAGCATTACTGCAATACTGTTTATTGATCACTTTGAGAGAGCTTTCAGAGAACATTAGCCAATGTTCTGAGAACGTTCCCTGTTAGCTGGGGCAATTCCTTACCACTGAAGAGTAGTGTAAAGGTTATTTTTCCACTGCATGTTAATGGGATTCTCATGTTGTATGTTGTTTGACTGACACAAACCGTTCTGTGAATGTTTTCTTCACGGTACAGTGCGTTAATGATGTGAACTGTCATCAGTTAAATGTCTTTCATTTTCCACTTGGTGTAACATATAGACCGTCGACTAGCTGCTGCTGTTTGATCCTAGTTCACATGGAAAGATCTGCCTGCTAACTGGCCCAACTGTAACACATTTTACACAAAATCATACAGTGGCGTAAACCTTTATGTTTGATTATATGAAAGGTGAACTGAAAAACAAACCGTTACAGTTGCTTTTCTGTACACTGTAGTGACAATTACTGAGTTAAGTACAGAGTAAACTTTACATTAGCAGAAGAAATAATGAGTGATGTTTGCCATGCAGTTGCTAAATGGTTCTGGTCGGTTGCTATGGAGTTGCTATGCAGTTTTGGGCGG
Organism: Chromobotia macracanthus; assembly: GCA_036877525.1. Taxonomy (NCBI): domain Eukaryota; kingdom Metazoa; phylum Chordata; class Actinopteri; order Cypriniformes; family Botiidae; genus Chromobotia; species Chromobotia macracanthus. Next base: position 3,018,172 of record JAZGTH010000088.1, on the reverse strand, counting down.
TTGCTATGCACTTGCTAAGGTGTTCTTGGCAGTTGCATTGCAGTTTCTATGGTGTTGTTGTGGTCGGTTGCTATGCAGTTGAATTGCAGTTTCTAAGGTGTTGTTGTGGTCGGTTGCTATGCAGTTGCTATGTCTTTCTGGTCAGTTGCTATGCAGTTGCTATGTCGTTCTGGCCGGTTGCTATGCAGTTGCTATGCTGTTCAGGGTGGTTGCTATGCAGTTCTTACAGTGCTCTGGTTGTTTACTTACTGACGGAGTTCTTAAGAGCCCACCCTTAAGTCACTATGATTGGTCGATCCACCAGTACTGCAGGATTTGAGGTGTCAGTCATTTCCACATGACAAATGATGCAGGATGAGTTTTATGTTGATGTATAATACTTAATATTCAAATCGATATATAATCAGAACCAAATGGTCCATGACATATTCAAACTCTTCTGTCAATAAAAAAAATAATTTAAAATTGTGTCAAAAAATGTGTGTCGGACAATATAAAACTGGGCCTCTACCCTGACCATGTTTTCATGTTCTTGTAATGTATATTTTTTTTCATTTTATGTTCTTGTAATCTGTTATCTATATATCTAGGTGATACAGCCTACACTCATAAATTTAGACAATCCACCCAGCAGCATTTTCATACAGCTTCAGGCATTAGAAAGAAATCAAAACGCTGTGGGGGCTGAGACAGACATAGCTAAGGAAGGACAAAGGCATCTGATCAGCGCCCGAGAACACTGAATGTGACACGCCAAAACGTGGTGATCCATTCCATAACAAATCTAAATAATGAGTGCCTAGAAAAGAAGTTTGCATACAATCACATGAAACTCGAACATCTGTTGCCCTCAAATCACTTGACTTGAAATAAAACAAGACCCCACTGAGCAAATTATTTTGGACTTTCTCTGCGCCGTGACTTCAGCAGTAATGCTGTTTACATGGAGAGATTCATGCCAGCAAACAGGGAATGTTCTCAGAACATTGGCTAAAGTTCTCTAACCCGAACTAGAATATTTTTATGTTAACAAAACAGACGTTTGGAACCTTCATAAAACTTTAAAAATCAAGCTTTTAACCTTTTTATTATGTAATGGAAATGTTAGGGAAACATTCCCAGAACCTAAAGTTGTCTCTTGAAAGCTCCAGCAGATGCAGAACACAAAATCAGTGTTGATGGTGATGACCAGTCGCCGCTGGTGGTTTTGGTCTGTTGAGAAATTACCCAATTTCATTTTACTCAAAGTTTGGCTGGGAACTGTGTAAATCAGAGCCCTTGAACACTACTGATTTCAAATGAGTTAAATTTAAATTAGCACGCGGGCTGGATTCAGTTTTAACTTGTGATGAGTGGGGACTGAAGTTTGAAACTTTAATCAGGGTATTTTAATTCCCGAGCTGCTGGGAGACCGGGTGTTGTTGTTATTGCTCGGGAGTCGGTTGGAACAGCAGAGAATGGACATCTGCTTTTGGGTACTTCAGCATCTCCTCATAGACGCCCCCTGAAGCAGGCGAGAAAATATCCACAAAACTGAATTAGCATACTGTCACAAACATGCATTAACTAACGATCATTTTTACACTATACAGCACTGTTTTAACTGTGTACAAATCACCCACTGCTACTTATGAAAGGATTTTAACATGCTTGAAATTTAACAGGTCAGTAAATATTAAAAAATAAATAAATGAAAAGTAAATATTTTTTTCATGTAGATTCATAATTGTGGTTGATTTATCTGCCCCTAAATGTCACATAGAAAAAGTGAAATTCATCTGATAGACTTACATTAAAGGAGAAACTGTAGCCACATCTAGAGACCAGAATACTAAAGATATTTTTTTTTACTTGGACCTGCTATTAACCACCTAGAAACTATACACCCTAAAAAGTGCTTAACCAGGCGTTTACAATCTTTACACTACAATCTTTACTGTATTTTGTTTTACTAAGCTTCTAATAATGATTTATAATTTAAGATGTTGGTCCAATTTCCTGGAAAATGTAATTTAGCTTCAATTGACTTAAATATGTAGAGAAAAGTATGTAAAATAACCTGCAATTTTATGTTTCAAACAGAGATGGCGACAGAGAGGCGAAAGATACATACTGCAGCTTTAATTGTCCACAACAACTAGGGTGTAATAGTCACTTAAACAAATCAAAAATAAAAGGGAAGGACTTATTTCACTGGCACTGTTCAGTGCCATTCTCTTCTAGGTTAGGTTCCAGCAGCCAGTATGTCCAGGGTGACATCCAGGACAAACACATCAAGCCTCGCAGGCTTAATTTTACAAAGGCTTTCTCTGTTTGTCAATCATTTTACTATTGGATTAAAGAAAATTAAGATCATCTTAGCTTATTAAAGCTATGCAGATCCAGAGTAAACAGGGCATTTTGGTCAAATCCATGAATATGTACAAACAGACTGAAATATTAGAGTTTCTTCTCTAAATTCGAGCAGCCTTTAATGGGCTTCGGAGGAAAGAGGATAATGAACAAAGCTTTTCTCCTACTTGAACCAAAGATCAACAACTACAAATGTGTTTATTTATCTTTTATTTAAATAAGCTTCTAATTATCACACATACTGTAATATATTCAATCACAGTTTTTTTCTTAACATGGTCCTTCATCAAATATTTTTAAAATTTGCAAATGGATTATTTAAAATATGTTAAATTATTGTTAACAACACAAATCTAAATTGAGATAACTTTGAACCAACAAAGGATTCAATGAAATTAAAATTAAAGGACTGGACTGTTGTAATTGGTTGTAGTTTCTCAACCTCATGTTTTTTTCCAGAAACGCTGAGTTTCTCAATGAGATATGAGGGAAGTTATTCAGTGAATAAAACTGGGGACTTGTTTTATGATCTTTTTACAGTGCTTTTATGAAACTCAAAAAAGCCAGCTGGATTTTTTTCATTATGTTTTACAGACTGATTTGAAGGAGCAAATGATGACAGAACTATCATAGCCTTCCTTTAAAAATGAAACCATGCATTCACATACATATAGCACACAACCATATGTGTGTACATATAATAATATAATAACGCACATATATAAGCAAAAATGTCTAAGTCAAGGTCAACCTGATTTTACCTTCTGGCCTCTCAGACATGCTGAGTCTCCAGCTTCTCGTCCACCTGATCTTCATTCACGATGATGTTTTCCACACCCTGAGCTGTACTGATACACCTGCTAGTGAACACAGATGCAGTAACCCACCGGGATGGTGTCTGGACTGAGCCCAGCTGTCTGGAGGTAAAGAGGCATAAAGCAGCACTACTGCCCCCAACCCCTTTAGCCACAACCCAGCCCACAGGGAACGTTGGCTAATGTTTTCTAAAAGTTCTCTCAAAGTTATCAACAAACATTCTTGTAGTAGTGTTAGTACAATTGTTTCATTTCCTTTCAAACATTATATATCAAATATAAAAAAGGTTATTCTTAAGTAGTTAGTGGAACATTTTAAAAACCATACAAATAATTAAAAATGCTTAAATAACCAAGCAATAACATAACTTTCAAAATAACTTTCAAAGTAACATTTTTAAAGTTTTTGTTACCCAGTGGAAATGTTGCGTAAACATTCTTACAACACAAAATTGTTAGCTGGAGAGGTGTTTGCTCGCACACCTTTCTGGCTGCTTGGACACATAATGTAGGACATTTTGATGATCATACATAAACACTCATTGCCAAAAACCCATCTAAAAAAGTCACTTCATCCAGGTATGGTTAGGGTCTATTATACTAAAAAAAATTAAAAACTTTTAGAGCCAATTTTACCTGTCATATAACTAATTGCTATGGAGACACAGGAAAATGAGGTTCTTGACACTGATTGGCTGGGTCGTCACTATCTGACATCAATGCCAGCAGACAGGGAAAGGATAAGGCAAAAAAATAAATAAATAAATAAATAAATAACGAGCACTCATAAAACATCCACTTTAATATAAGGAAATATTGTGATGAAATGTATAATATGATGATATATTATTAGAATTATGATTATAAACTCGATTGCCAAAATGTATTGATTTTATTAACAAGACGGCTGACGTCCAAAAAAGCTGTGGACTGTGTGATATGGCTGTGAGCATATAAATGAATATGGTTGCATCTGATACGTGACTGATACGAGTTGCCATTTATAGATGCATGATGCACTGCTGCTTACCGCGGCTGGGCCGTTCAGAGATAGCCCGAGGCTGTGATATCATAGTGTCAGAAGCTCCACTGATGGTGTTAATGTGCTACTGCACCCAGACGCCCCTGGCAAACTGCCATAAGGCTAACAAATGTAGTTTTTCACCCCCTGACACCATTTGTGATGTGTTAGTAGCTGTCTTTAACCCTTGAAATGGTTCAGTTTTGTGTCTGTATCTGCACTGATATGCACCACAGAATGTTCACAGTTGCTTTCGTTCATCAAGCTCGGCTAGAGGGCATTTCATTGTTTCAATTACCCCTCCAAAAAGGTACCGTGATGGTACAGATGGTAGAACCATGGTACTACAACCAGAAAACCATAGAAACACACTAGCACTTTGAATAAGACTTTAAGAAACTCCAAGCAAAAAAAAAACATCTCTATGTCTAGTTTAAACCTTCTTGCTCTTTTATCTGTTGGGTTTTCAACGTGGTAAAAAAATGTTGTTTTGAATAACTTAATACTCCTATTACAGCTCATTAAAAAGCTATCGAAATTCGAACGTATGCTACATTTCCTAATTAAATCAATAAATCATCCTGTATTTACTGTGCCGAACAGCGGCCTCTATGTTAAATGAGATATAATGCAACTTAACTGCTTGCTTAGCCCACAAACTACTTCCTGAATCTGCACATTTAAGGTGACGGTTGTCCTGCTAGCCTGGTTAATTAACAATAAACACATTCTTTAATGAACAGAGTTTCCTGTTGCAGCTGTTTGGACACTCGCAACAGTTTTCTTAAGCATTTGCTTTAATGAGAGAATATTTGGTTTGTAATGGAAAGCACATCATTAGAAACTTAGAGGAAACTGTGAACTAAGTTATGTATTATTAGTAGTATTTTTGTTGTAGTTTATGAAAAGGATTTACTGTTTCAGAAAGGATAGATGAGAAGAATTCTGACCAGGATGCGAGAGGGGAATGAGTCAGGCAAAGTGACAGCCTGGACTCAAACCTGCCTTCCCTAACACAGCTACATCAAGCAAACACATGCTGAACCACTGCGCCACAGCACTCTCTGGCTTTTACATCTAGCCCACTTCACTTCTCAACACAAGCAGCCAGTTTTGAGTCCTCACCTCATTCCATCTCTTCTCCTCCACTGTCCTATAAATAAATACATGTATGTATTCTCCACTGTCCTATAAGGCCAAAAAGCCCATAAATAAAATAAAATAAACCAGCAGGCTTATCAAACAGCAGCAGGTATCAAAACCTGTTTCACGCTAGCATAACAGCTGTTATTTTTTACAGGTTTTGTTCTCAGATCTTCTCGGTGGTCGAGTCATGTTTGACTGATGAATTATTACGTAATTAAAGTGTTGAATGAAGATGTCACATGTCAGAAAAGGAGATGTCAGTTTGACAGGGCTTCAAATAGCCTAGCCTTTGGCATTTATGCCAAAATAACTTGAGGAATTCGGGTACGCTATAGAAAAAGCTCACTGGTATTACATTAACCGGAAACATGCTAAAGGGCTGGTGTGGTGTAGTGGTTAAACAGTGGATAAAAGCAGCTGCTAAATAACTGCTTTTGTTAGCTAGTAATTTAGCCAGCTGTTGCAAAGCCCCTTGGCATGAGTTTACATAGCCAATATAGCTCATTTAGCCCTGCGTAGGCATGAAATTAGCTCAGCCATGTCCTCAAACTAAATGGTTTTCATTTGTCTCCAGTTTTAATAACAATCACACGTATGTTTAGTACAAAACCGAACTGTAAATAATACAGTACTTTGGAATGTGCCTCAATGTGTAGTCAGGCCCTAAAGCCACATTGAAATGAAACCGCTGGTAGAAGCTACTCTTGCTAATAGTTTGTCTCAATGTATTCTGGGATTTTCATTCCCAGAATGTTGGCTAATGTTCTTTAAACGTTCTCTCAAAATTATGTTAGAACTTTTTAATGTTATATTTAGTATATATTTCATAAACATTATTCTTAAGTTGTTGGCAGAATGTTTAAAAACGTTATAGAATTAATCAAATGAACAACGTTCTTATAACCAACAACGTCTCAAAAACGGGAATGTTTTGAACATTCCTAGAACATTCAAAATTACATTTCTTATGTTTTTGTTAATGGAAGTGTTAGGGAAACATTCTTACGACCTAAAACTGTTGGGTAGTGACTTAGATTTGAATGAAAATTGATTGTAGTTGTGATACTGTTTCAAACAGCCCTGGCAGACTGGAGTGCACCTACGAAGCCTAAAAATGTTGCCTACCTGTAAGTGGGCAGCTGATTAGGTTTTGGAACAGAGTTAACATGTACAGTATTTTACCATATGATTACATACTTCATAAATCCTGTATTGTAGTCACTCTCTCTCTAACTGTACGTATCAGTTTTAAACTGGCTAGGTTGTGTTTGAAAGTAAGACACATATGGACGTTTCAGTGTTAAAACAGGGTAAAAGCACAACAGATTATAAATATGCATGAGTTCAGGCTTGGACGCGAGAATAACATTTTAACCGAACATGTTTTCAGGACAGAATCCACGGAAAGGCAAGAGAAGCCCTTCGCTTGGTGTGAGAAGGCAGAGAGAAAAGAAAGAAATTATTCCTCGCTGCCATGGAAACAAAGCAAGAGTGTGTGATTGTACCGGAGCTTCCTCACTGAAGAGAGAGAGAGAGAGAGAGAGAGAGAGAGAGAACCATTAAGAGGTATGAGGAGACCATGACCTTGAGTAGGTGACCTTGTGTAGTCCACTGAAGGTAAAAAGGTCATAATATTTAAACCAAGCTTACAGCTGAGTGGCAGTCAGGTAATCTCAACAGAGAGAGAGAGAGAGAGAAAGGTCAAGAGAAAAGATATATCAGATATATGTGGCACCGTTTTGTGAATGAAATCAAGGAAACCAATGGTGATACATAAGTGGAACCATACTGTAGGAGAAACATATATAGTTATGTGATTCTCTTTGAATCAAAGAGATGGATAGATAAATAGATGGCATCTGTGAAAAGGTTTAGATCTAATTCCCAGCCTGTTGTTGGAAAAGTGCTGTTATTCAATGCAGCGCTGTCCTGCAGCCTGATGTCCTGATGTTCAATTAACACATAACCAATACTAAGACCAAAAATATGTCATTTGCAAACCAAAAACACAGATTTATGAGTTTCTGCTATACATATTATTGAACATTGCAAGAGTGTTGAAAGCAACAACATAACAATATGCTCTAACAATAACAACAACCACTCAAAACATCTAAGTAGCAACTTTATAACAACACCCTAGCAACCTCCTAGAATAACCACATAGCAACACTATATAAACACTCAGAACGCCATGGCAACCATGAACAGTGTCCTGGTAACCATACTGAATAACTGAGCAGCATTGTGGAGTGTTACATGAGATTTTGTAATTACAAGATCGAAAAAGCTCTCCTTTGATGCAAACTGTATTTGTGCCTATGTTTATGTGTGTTTTCTTTATATGTGTGTGTGTGTGTTATGACTACAGTAGAGTCTTTAGGACCCTTTAAAGAAAAAATGGAAGTGCTGAGATGTGCCAACAGGCTGCAACAAGCACAATACAGGCGCTGAAAAGCCTAATCTTCGCTTTTTTTTCTCTCTGCATGCCTTGTAAAAAAGCAGATGAGTTTGGGGCATGTTACTGTCCATAGAAACAGACAGATAGAGAACAGCAGGCATGCAGAATAATAGCCACCAGGATGTTGGTGCACGGCAGGTAAACTGCTGTACCATAAGCATCACTAAACATTGCATAAGTAAAGACTGATTTAACTAAAACACTCACCCTCATCTTCCATTGGTTGGTCAAACAGATCGGTTGAATAGCCATTGGTTGAGTCAGGGTTGCTGTGTGGTCTGGCCACCCATATAGTAGACAAGCAGACTTCTTCTAACCAATATTCTTATAACCACCTTATTAATAACGTTTTTGATATATATAATATATAACATTATAAAGTTACTAACAAAATGTTGTTACAGTGAGGGGAACTTTGAGGAAACTTTTAGAGAACATTAGCCAGCATTCTGAGAACATTCCCTATTAGCTGGGATTAGTAAGATCAGAACCTATTGTTAAGATCTGGATAAGAAAGCAATGTATCTGTCTGCTTCTAGCTGAGTTTTTTTCAGGGTAATTCTCAGCAGGTGTGAGCTCACTGCACGACTGTTATAATTAGCTGCTGTGTGAAGAACTTTTCCTCCACAAGTGAGCCTTTTTCCTTTTTTTGATCAGCACCCTAGAAATCAGGTCAGTGATGAACGGTGTTCCTCTGTGGTGGATTAGTGTTGGAGTATTTGGAAGATAACTTCTATGGTTGCTCTTTTGTAGCTTACATTTCTCAGCCGTGTTCTCAGTTAAGTGTCGTTTAAGCATCAAGTATCAATTCTTTAGATGGACATGAGACAATTGCTGACATACAGTAAAGGGTCTAGAGCTTTAAAATGAATATGGATGTCAGATAAGTTTGTTTGAAGTTGAGAAATGATTAAATTTATATAAATATCTCATTTATGATTGTAGACTTTGGATATTTGGCAAGTCTGAGCACAGTTGAGATATTGTTGAAAAGCAAAAGTCTCAAATTGCTCTATTGGAGAAACAACTAAGAAGAGCTTAAAAAGAGCTTATTTAAAAATAACTTTTTCTACAGGCTGGACAACAAATTTCAACTTTAAACCTTTAAGTTGTAAACAAATTTAAACTTCAGCTTTAACACATGCTTGTATTTTGGGAAACAATGTCCATGGGCTATCCCTGATCTGTATCAATCAGCATCCCAACAAATTTAAGGTTGTAACCTTAAATGTTTCCCTAACGTTTCCAAGTGATAAAAATATTTTTCAAACCTTTTTAAAATGTTCCACTTACATAATACTGATATACATGATATCCAACATTAAAAAAACATTCTACTAACATTACTCCAAGAACTTCAGAGAATGTTCGGAGAACGTTCCCTGTTAGCTGGGAAAGCATTGAAGACGACATTACCTGTCAAAACTGCAGCAGGTCCTGCAAGTCGTTTAGGTTTATTCGAATTTTTAACCTAAAATGAAAGACACAGACAATCTTGAGAGAGACATTTTGTAGAGCTGAGAAATACTAGGACCCACGGCCAGACTGCATTTAATGTCAAATAATGGCAAGGTTAGAGAGCATCTACCAAGAGAAAAGACACAGACTCTTGAAGAGCCTATCAGAATTCACCATGCTGGAGCTATGAAAACCAGAACAGGTGCTACATTTGGAGACAACTGAGCAACTGTTGGAGAGCTGTCCTTCAAAGGCGCGAGACACGTAAACATGCCGACAAAACAAGCAAACCAGGTGGTGGGATGATGATTAGCTTTAAGCGTTGCAGTTTACAGCTTCAGCCAAAACCGCATCAAGCATTTGGCGACAACAAGCGCAAATGCAAAAACCTTCTTTCCAAGCAGCATTTTTAAAAAAAGAGCCATCAGCGTAGTTATAGATGCTAAATACGTATTTTGTCAGGCAGTGCTCTGGAGTTCATATGCAGCCAGTGCCTCTATCACAAAGATGATTGGCTCTTTTAACCAAAAGGGGGACTTCCTGCCCTCTCTCTATGTTGTGGACTGAGACCTCATGAGATATTTTTGGCTTAAAATGCATACTGACCTTGTGGTAAGAACAAGGCCATGTTACTCTGTTATTCTGAAGAACAAAATGTATTCCCTCGATGTGCATCAAATTGTGGTGTGTTCAGGGTCCTGTTGAGAGCTACATTCTGTTAAAAACAAAGAGTTTGCTTTTATTTATAAAGTAATTGCCCATACCAATGTGTATATTGAACATATTTTGACATTGGTTCTTAGTTTACAATTTGTGACTTCCCAAATATCCCATATGTACAGTACATTTACAGATTAATTAAACGGAAAGAAATAAGTGCAGAATTCATATTTTCTCTTATGCAATGACTATGTATGTAAAACATATAATTAAATGTACATGTGTAAGTTTACTTTCAGATCCTGATATGTGGAATGATACAATGTCCTTCATGAGTCTAGCTGCCAGCTGTCAGGAGACAAATGCAATATATATATATATATATACAGCAATACTTTCAGACGCAGGCGAGCTCTGCAGTTGTTGTTTAGACCTGTTGATGTCCACTCAGAGTATCAGAGTGAAAAAAGAGGTTTTCTGCACAAAGAGAAAATAATACAAAAACAAAACCAAAATGTATCAGGCTGGCACTCCCTTACAAAACAGTTTCCCAGAGGCTCTCAAATGAAGCACAATGAAAGTCAGCTTTGTAATAAATTGCCAGAGTTTGCCAGAAGCTTAAACTTGGAGAGGGAAAAATACATAAATAAAGGAAACCTCTCTCAAGACCCACTGGCAGTTATCGAGCACAAACACAAATACATATTTCATTATATTAGTGCAGCCACTTCAAAATTAGCGCCCTCGCTTCACCTCAGATGTGCGTCTTCTTGGCATGCTTAATAAACGCCATTTTCACTCCTAAGACACGACCACCATCGCAGAGTTTGTCTAGCTGCTATCTTTGAGGTTTTAAAAGCCTTCAGAGGGTGCAATTAAGATTCTTTTCACAAAATGGTGGTACTGCAGCTGCCTATTACTAAGAAGAACATGAAAACATTTCCTGTTAATAGAAAAACACACAGGTAAGGCACAACAGGCTACCGTGAGTGCACCACATGCTGCATTTTTATCATTTGCTCCGTCTCTCTTTGCTGAGAAACCTCACATTTCTAAACAGCGTGTTGGTGGGTGTCCCCCAGAGCACTGACGTGAAATATCACCCTAAGTTTCGACCATTTCCCAAGCTCATTTAGTTTATTACAAGAAGTGTCTGCAGTCAGGGAGGGAATAAATGAAAGCAGCAGAGAAAGAAAAACAAGAGCAACAAAGCTCTATAAATCTCTCCATAGCCATTTTAACGGTTCGAGCTGCTTTTGAAAAGAGAAGGTCTTATTAATTACAAAGGAGGACGTCACCCAACAAAACAAGATGCAGGGATCTGACTCGAGCAAAGACTCTGAAATACTCGTGTTGCTCCAAACCTGTTTGACTTTATTCTGCCAAAGAAAGTCTGAAAATGAATTAATGTATTCACTTTTGCAAATGTTTCTTTTAAAAGAAATAAATACGGAAACAAATGACAATGTTGTTGACACAGCCAAAGTATGAAACTATAACTTATTGTGAATGGTAAACTTAGATCATTTGAACAAATTTGAATTTGACTTTTAAGAACTGACTGTAGCAAATCCAGGCACAAAGAAATTAAGATCTCATCTGAAAATCTAGATTCTTGTGATTATCTAGATTACTAGATTCCTATGTTATTTTTCTACAGAAAAACAATTTGAGAAATAGGAGACTTCAGAAAGTCTCAAGCTGGTCTCCTCTTAATCTCACTGCTGTCCAGGAGAAACAACTGAAATGTATTTGCGTCTTCTTGCAAAATTTGTTTAATATGGTCAAGATCAATTTTTCCATCATTTACTTTATAATCTAAAAGATAAACTGAAGTATCTGCCTGAAATTACTTTGCCACATTTTCTGTTTTTATTTTGTTGACTTACATTACCATTAAATAACCAAAACATTATATAAATATATAAAAATGTTATTTTGGATGTTCTAGAATCGTTCAAAGCATCCAGCTTTTAGATGCCTAGATGTATTATTGTTATTGATTGGTTATAAGAATGTTTCAAACATTCCCAATTCCCATTCCCAAACATTTACCAATTTACCATTTAAGAATTTTCCATTTAAAAATAACTTTTGGATGCATGATACTGCAAGAACGTTTTTGATAAATTAAAGATCTTTTAGAAAACGTTCTGAGAACATTTCCTGTTTCATTATCTAGAACACGTCAGGTTTGAGTCCAGCGCATGCTTTACTGCTGTCTCAACACAGAATTCCAGTGAGGGCTGTCTGCATAATGCACTGTAAGGGTGAAGAGTTTGTCCATGAAAACCTCTTTTTCTTCCACACTCTTTCAAAGGCAATCAAACCTTTGTTGCTTCCCGGCGTTTAATGAACACAGTTTGGAAGTTCCACTCAAAAAATAAAATGTCAGATGAAAACCCACAGCTTAAACAGCATGTGAAAAAGTCAAGGGCCACATTAAATGCTTCAAGGGGCCTCTGTGGAGCCCCGTCCACAAATCCTATTAAGTGCAGCTATCTGGCGATGATTCCCCATAATGGATGTATTTATGTTGAGTGTTGAGTGGCGAGATGTTGAGTGGTGGTCTTGCTCTTCTCAAGAAAGAGGTCAATAATGTCACATGTATGCCCCAAATCCACTTAGAAAACAAAAATCTTAAAGCTTATCTATAACTGGTCTGGTTTCTCCTTCTTTTGTGAAAGAGTAGCTTTATAATGTTGGCATGGAACAACTTTACATGGTTTGGCTGGTGTATATGAAACACTAGAGTGTCTCCGATTGCATTTTTATAATCTGTATGCTAAGAAAACAGAGAAATATTTATCTAGAGGCTTTACACTTGCATTTTGTGATTAGAATGACCACAAAATGGAGATGTATTTCAGGACGCACAATGCCTCAAAAAATTGTGACGCCCACAGCACAGATGAAAAAGAACGTGTAGGTGTTTAATTTGCTACAAGACGCAGACGAGAGCTACACTTATACAATATGAAACGTAATGGGAGGAAGACAAATGCAATTTAGCGATTTTGCTAAAGGCCCTGTTAGAGTTAATCAGCAACTCGTCCGGAAGCACATAATGAACACAAACATTGTTGAACGTTTTGTAATTCCGAAACCGATTCTGGCACAAACGCACTGCTGCTATGTTGGTTAAAACACGCACCAGAAAACGTAATTATGTTAAGTGCATTTAGATCGTGGAAATGTTCCCCACTGGTTTCAAGATGAATGTGGAATCCATGAAGAATGATTTGGAAATAGCTGAAGACCTTTTCGTGTTCAGCATTCCAGGGACTAATCAGAATTAATTTGTTTGGTAGTTATCTTCAACACCACAGTGGCTCGTCTCAGCTGGATATATATTGATAATTATAACAATACAAATAATAATAGTAATAAGAAATACAGCCACATTTTGCGATAGACATGGCAATGCGTGACATCTCAGCAAACAATTTTGGTTGTAAGAATGTTTCTCTAATTTTTATTCCAAGTAATAAAAATGTTAAAAATGTTGTTTTGAAAGTGCTACGAACGTTTAAAACGTCCAGGAAGTTGTTAGAAGTTGTATTATTTAATGCTTGTTTATAAGAACATTATTTTAACAGCATATAAAAATGCTGTTAAAATGTTTTTAAAACTTTCACCAAGAGTAAACTTTTTGATATATGATATATAATAATATATAATATGATATATAAAACAAGAGCTCTACTATTGTTACTGCAAGAACATTTTTGAAAACTGTTAGAGAACGATATCCAACCTTCTGAAAATGTTCCCTGTTAGCTGGGATGCATCGTGGCATTCATGACTGAAGGTAAGCATTTATGTGATGCAGTTAATTTTTGTCTCAACACTTGAAACATTTCAATGACACAGGTCACAAATCACATTTCTAACACTAACATGAGATTACTGATTAATAGATTCCTGTTTACTAGCTAGCTCACTAACATATAAAATAAGATCATAATCACATTTACCATTGAAAATAAAGAAAATAAAAATTCATGCCTCTTCTCAGCTGTTCAATCTTTCCATAGCCGAAGGCATCACTGTCGCACATAATATGACATATGAAGTCAAAAGTTTATTTTGTGCCTTTATAGTCTAATTTGTTGCTAAGTTACAACCATTTTAAATGTCAAAAACATTTCTGATGCATAATCTGAAGATCTGCGGCATATATTTTATGATATTGTGCCTCATTATTCATCTGGGACCCAGACAGATCTCTGTCGAACAAGAGTTTAGATCAGAGGACTCTTCAAGTCAACCCCAGTTTGTGTGCCAAACTTCACAAATTTCCTCCAAACAGTTTTGACTCTCAGCCAGAAGAAAACAACAAGAATGCCAGCTAATACAATAAGGTTTTCTTCAGTGCCTGGGCTCTAATAATAGTAGAAGAACGGCAGGCTTTGCGCATATGGACAGAGGCCTCTGAAGATGGCCACTGGGGTCTGCACAAACCTGAGGCACCATCAGGCTTAGATTAAATCAAGAAGCCTCCTGACCCGTCACCAGTCACTACTGCTGATCCGCAACCTGCTCACACAATTCAGCCTGAGTCTCACTAATACATGAGCTCTAGTCCACATAAAAACACAGATTCTCCGGCAGCTATCACAGTCAAACCGCTGTGGAGAGCCCATCTGCAAGCAACAAAAACATGAAAAATTTTATTTTGAACATTTTAGGAACGTTCAAAACACACACACACAGACACATGTACAGTATGTTGAATATTATGGTAAACTACAGTATTTTTTGCTTGCATTACTACATATTGACAGTCAGTATAATTTGTTTTATTCAACATCACAAGCCTTAGCAGAGGTGATTTACAGCTAGAAATAAGCACTGATTTCAGACCAGTTTCAGATCTCTGAGGAAGTGAACTGTGAGACCGTGCATCTGCCCAGCCGTGACCATAATTCAGCAATGCAAACAAAACAAACCTCAAAATACCACAGCTGGGAATTACTGACATTTCCTGAGAAATGGCTCCTAAACCTCATTACCAACATTTACTGTATTTTTCCTTCCATGTAAACACATTATTCCCACAATATAGAGGATGAATGTGGAATGCAGGATATTGTGGTGGGATTCTTGCTGTTGATCTGTTAACCTTTTGGTGTTGTGCTATATGTCTCTGCAATGTTAGATTTGATTCTCAATAACACAATGCTTATTTCTCAGATAATACTGGATGCATCATTACTCATATTTATAAATGCTTTTTAAGCAGAAGTTTGGGGGGTACCCAGCTAATAGTTTTACCATTAGGTAACAAGAATGTTAAAAATATTATTTTGAATGTTCTGGGAATGTTCAAAATGCCCAGATTTTTAGACGTTATATTAATTGAACTGTTTGGTTATAATAACTTTATTCAGACATTTTATTCTGTAACTTTTTAAAATGTTCCATTAACAACTTAAGAATAACATTTTTTTAAATGACATATAACGCTAAAAGATGTTCTACTCACATTACTGCCAAAAAAGGTATTTTAAAACTCTGAGAGAACGTTTAGAGAATGTTAGCCAATGTTCTGAGAGCTTTCCCTGCACGCTGCTTAGTCACATAATCAGATATGCAAGCGATGAATTTTGAAGTAGGCAAAGTAGCTTACATCATGTGTTTGTAAGTGAATCTTATGAAACTTGTCAAGAGCACAGTCAGGTAGTATTTCATCCCAAAAACAAAAGGACAAGAATGACCAGAATTCATTGCTACTACATCATTATTATTGCCAATTAAGCATAACGTGAATTGAGAAATATACTTCAATATAATTATACAATAATTATACATTAGGTTAGTGCTGTATTTGTTAAACAGCCTTTAATTTATGCTATTGAAACATGTAAAACATCTAATCAGAACCACCACTTACATAAAGAATTACAAAAAAGCTGTCCAGAGTCTAAAATTATGCTTGATATCAGTCAGATGGAACGTCATTATGAAATAAATCATGCAGCGGGCAGAAAACAGTGACCACAATGACATGTTCATAACTCATCTGGTTATTTAGGTCACTCACAGCAGGTCAAACTATTAAAGTTAATACTAGAAACACACACACAATTTTTCCTGCCATTTGACCCTCCTCAACGTGACTTTTGTGCCTAATCTTTTAAATCTTTTACCGTCTGTCGGACAGCAGCTCTCTCTCTTCCACAGGAAAGCATTCCTCAGATTTTACACAGAAACTAAGCATAGACATTTGCTTAAAGTCCACACCTGTCCAGTAATGACAGGTTGATCCGAGACAACAAACTTTTATTAAAGAAAACTAAACACTTTTCAAGCTACATGGTCTATACATTTTTTATCATTATCCAGTTTAAATCACTGTGTTCTGCAAATATTTTGAGACAGAAAAGGTTATTTTATCTGACTATATTACGTTCCTTTTTATATCTTATGTTGGCTATGATATCTTATCTTATGATATCTATGATATCTTATGTTGGCTATGATGATTCCTATGTTGGAATGTTGGCTAACATTCTCTATAAGTAAAAAATATTCTTGCACTAACATTTGTAGAACATTTTTCTAACGTTATATATCATATATCAAAACGTTATACTTACGTAGTGCTTACATAGAATTCGAAAATGTTTGAATAATGTTCTTTTAACCAGCAATAGTGTTAATACAACATCTAAAAAATTGGACATTTTATACGTTCCTTAAACTTTCAAAAAACATTTTTAACGCTTTTGTTACTTAATGGAAGTGTTCTTGCAACCTAAAATTGGTAGCGGGCTACTTGTCATGAGGGTTATATCAGGCCAGTTATTATTGTGACAACTTAGCCCATATAGTGTCTTGATAAAATACTGAGAAATATGCAAGCTTTATGAAAAGGCAATAATAATACTAATAATCTACTACTACTACTACTACTAATAATAATAATAATAAAACAAAACAGAATTAAATCAAGATACATCAAAGCATTTTGGTAAGTATGATGTCTAGTGACAGACAGACGTCTGTATGAAACGTTTGGTCAAAAGGCCTTTTTTAAACTACCAAGCGTGTAATAAACATTGTGTCAGTTGCCACACTGTGACGTGTGATAGAATCTGTCTTCCATCACACTGTCTGACCTCAGAATGAAGTCAAGAGCACATCCATCTTCTGTCAGTGAAGGCTAATGTACTATAACAACTTCAAAGAGATCCATGGCAGCAGAAAAAGAGCACAGCACAGAATGTTCAAAACAGACAAACTGTACACCACACGCAACGCGATACTGTTTTCAGAGTTACGCCAACAAAGCATGGCAAAATGAGTTGAAAATTACATGCTGGAATCTTTAAATGGTGTGTATCCACTTCAAATCAGTTATTCTTTTCCTAGATATAGTGTTAATATTCAGATAAGAACAGGAAAACAGTATTAGTGCTTTCACACTTGTTTCAATTGTTGACATTTCATATAGACACTGATATAGTTCATAATAATCCTAATTTACATTTTTGTCTGACACTCATTCGGTACGTTCGGCTGGCACATGATTAAAAGACCCATTCAGCTAAACACACAGAGACACAATATTGTCTTTTACCATAAAAACAAACCTAATGGCATATTTTCAATGGCCAGCAAAACAGTGAGGGGCTGAATCAATGACAGCCTTAAATTAAACACATAATCACTTGAAAAGCAGCAATGGGGCCGGAACCCTACAGAGACAACAGAAATAGGGCCTCTATATAGCACATAAAATCCATTTGAAAATGAGTCAGGGTGGACTTTTAACACAGAACACCAGCCTGTCTAATGAAAAAGCTCTGTGCGCTCAATATTAATATGCCCCATGGTCCCAGCTAACAGGTAACAATCGCAGAACATTGGCCAACGTTCTCTCAAAGTTCTCTTAGTTATCTAAAAATGTTCTTTGCAGTTTAGTTAGTGGAATGTTTTTTAACGTTATATAACATACGGAAAACATTATTCTTAAGTTGTTAGTGAAGCATTTTGAAAATGTTACAGGATCAAAAAAATTTTTAATTTAAAAAACAAAATTTAAAACATTTTATAACCAAGCAATAATGTTCTTCTAAAACCTTTTCAACACTCCTTGAACATTCAAAATAACAATTTTAATGTTTTTGTTACTTACAATGTACAGGCAACGTCCTTACAACCTAAAATTGTTAGATGTGAAGCACAGGCCTCCGCTATCAATCAAACCTGAGTGGAAACTCGTAACGTTGTCTGGATGTGATGTTAGGAATGCTGTGTACATCTAAATGTCTGTGGCTGGGATTCATTTCATTAAAAATAAATCTCACAAGGAAGACTAGATAGCAGATAAAACATATGTTGTGGCTTTTGAATGAGTTCAAGGGCTTGAAAATCAAATTTAATTAATGAAATGGCACAAAGCATACCTTCTGAAAACCATTTTGCTCATTTTACTCCCTAGCATCCATTTTTTAAATGACACAGACAGGAAATAAGTCTCAAATCGCCAATAAGATCGATGTAACTGCTAAATGTTAATGAGAACACAGTGATCTTATACCACACAGCAATCTTAGATTACAGATTTACTCTCCTGAAACACTTTATTTTATTATAAACTTGGGCTTTCTGTTCATAACTCACCATTCAGGCCAACTGGCAAGGAAAGCGTTGCCATGGTGACATTTACCCCCATTGCTGAAGTGGCGCTGTGGTAGCTCAGTTTGAAGTATTTTGCCTAAAATTATCCAACAAATTATACGTCCTGTTATACAACTCATTAGTCAACCCAGCAAACAATTTTAATTTTAAAAACGCTTCCCTAACATTTCCATTAGGTAACAAAAATGTTACCTAAAAAATGTTGTTTTGAAAGTTTCAGGGATGTTCAAAACATTATGTTTTTTGAACGTTGTATTAAGCCTGGTTATAAAAATGCTATTCAAATGTTTTTGGCATTGTTACAACAAGAATGTTTTTTTCCAATTCAAAACACATGTAGTGTGTAGTTTTCATGTAATTTTCCAATTCAAAACACATGTAGTGTGTAGTTTTCATGTAGTTTTCCAATTCAAAACACATGTAGTGTGTAGTTTTCAGTGACAAGTGTAGTTTTCAATTTTCAATTCAAAACACAGTAGTGTGTAGTTTTCTTATTTTGTAGTTTCCAATTCAAAACACATGTAGTGTGTAGTTTTCATGTAGTTTTCCAATTCAAAACACATGTAGTGTGTAGTTTTCATGTAGTTTTCCAATTCAAAACACATGTAGTGTGTAGTTTTCCAATTCAAAACACATGTAGTGTGTTTTATATTTTCATGTAGTTTTCCAATTCAAAACACAGTAGTGTGTAGTTTTCATGTAGTTTTCCAATTCAAAACACATTTTTTTTTTTTTAGTTTTCCAATTCAAAACACATGTAGTGTGTAGTTTTCGTGTAGTTTTCCAATTCAAAACACATGTAGTGTGTAGTTTTCGTGTAGTTTTCCAATTCAAAACACATGTAGTGTGTAGTGTTAGTTTTCCAATTCAAAACACATGTATTAAAACACATGTAGTGTGTAGTTTTCGTGTAGTTTTCCAATTCAAAACACATGTAGTGTGTAGTTTTCATGTAGTTTTCCAATTCAAAACACATGTAGTGTGTAGTTTTCATGTAGTTTTCCAATTCAAAACACATGTAGTGTGTAGTTTTCATGTAGTTTTCCAATTCAAAACACATGTAGTGTGTAGTTTTCATGTAGTTTTCCAATTCAAAACACATGTAGTGTGTAGTTTTCATGTAGTTTTCCAATTCAAAACACATGTAGTGTGTAGTTTTCATGTAGTTTTCCAATTCAAAACACATGTAGTGTGTAGTTTTCGTGTAGTTTTCCAATTAAAAAGTTGTTTCCAATTCAAAACAAAAAAACACATGTAGTGTGTAGTTTTCGTGTAGTTTTCCAATTAAAAAAAGGTTTATCAAAACACATGTATTGTGTAGTTTTCATGTAGTTTTCCAATTCAAAACACATGTAGTGTGTAGTTTTCATGTAGTTTTCCAATTCAAAACACATGTAGTGTGTAGTTTTCATGTAGTTTTCCAATTCAAAACACATGTATTGTGTAGTTTTCATGTAGTTTTCCAATTCAAAACACATGTAGTGTGTAGTTTTCATGTAGTTTTCCAATTCAAAACACATGTAGTCCAATTCAAAACACATGTATTGTGTAGTTTTCGTGTAGTTTTCCAATTCAAAACACATGTAGTGTGTAGTTTTCATGTAGTTTTCCAATTCAAAACACATGTAGTGTGTAGTTTTCGTGTAGTTTTCCAATTTAAAACACATGTATTGTGTAGTTTTCATGTAGTTTTCCAATTCAAAACACATGTAGTGTGTAGTTTCATGTAATTTTCCAATTCAAAACACATGTAGTGTGTAGTTTTCATGTAGTTTTCCAATTCAAAACACTGGGCTTGTAGTCAAGAGAGCTGAATGTCGAATCCTCAGTAAATGGCTCAGGTTGAGAAGGTTCTCAGTGAGCGTAGGTGTTTCTACGTTGCCAAGTCTTCAATACTTTGACCTTCTTTTTTTACAGAATCACACAGGGCTCTTTTTCAAAAGTCAGAATTATCATCATCACTCCTGCATTGCCTGCGATCCTGGATTTACAGCTAATGCGTGGGATTGTTCTCACCCTGATGGATCCCGGGGAGTGTAAACGGACCTCACAAAGCGCATGCTTAAATCATCCTCTTCAACCGACTGAATGATGTTTCAGGATCAGGAGTTAAGCAGAGCGATACGAAAGATTTCAAAAAGTGTGGGTTTAAGGGAAAAATCTGTGCTTGAAAGATCTTGTGTTAGGAGCACCCAGAAAACCAGCTGCTATGACTAGTGTCAACAGTCTAGGACCAAAACTACGCTATACTGTCCGTATTGCCCTTTGAATGTTGAAATATTAACATTATGTACAAATATGTTATTGGTTTCAAAAAAACTAAAAAAATTTAATTATTAAAATTATTAAAGTAACAGACTGTTAATTTACACATCAACGTAATTATAATAAACAACACCCTCTTATTCTATAACAGTTAATATAAAGCTGGTAAAACAAACTCATTAAGCCACAGTTAACAACTTGTCACAAATCACCCATCAACCAAAAGCATTTGAATTCATCCACATTAGTTGCTGTGTTGGATTGGTCAGTAGAGAAAATATTGGTCTTTGATTAGTATTCAACCACAATAAATCGTACCGTCAGGGGAGTTCGAGTACACTCAGTAGTGGATTGCCATAATTCCTAAAAGCTTACTAGCTTACTGTATGCAAAGAAACGAAACACAAGTAGGCCAAACCAACAGGGAAATATCCCAACTAACAGGGAACGCTGTATGGAACGTTGGCTCGTGTTCTCTAAAAGTTCTTTCAAAGTTATCAAAAACGTTTTGAACATTCCTGTTCTGAAAATAACATTTTTAACAGTTTTATTACCTGATAGAAAGTGATAGCAAATGATTTGTACAGTATGTTGTAGCAGCGGCATGCATATATTAAGACACGTCATCAGCTGTAGCCTAATGATAACAGCAGAAGTTACAATGCTTAACTCTCATTTACTGTGTGTTTTTACAGACACTGATTCACTACAGACCACACAAACTATAGACAGACAGTCAGACAGACAGAAAGACAGATATATACATAGACAAATAGACAGATATAAGACTTTTGAGTCCAACATACAAACTATCACATAACTGAAATCTCTTGCTCCATGCATTTTAAAAGAATGTTCTCTTCCTCCAAACTTTGAATGATAAATTATGCACTTTAAAGACATCTTAGGAATCAAACACATGAATTTCTACACAATAGAGAGGGATTCAGTTTTGTGTCTGTACTGTTACACGTGGCCTGGCTTTCTTCACACTAGCACTTCAGAGGTCCTGTTGTGTTCCGCATGACGCAGTGAAGCGTTTTTATCAGCGCTCTCATTCGTCAAATACACGACCCAGCACTTTTCATCTTTTATTAAAGTGTGATACCGTCAATGCGAAACAGTATATCTGAAAGTGCTTGTTATCTTACAAGAAATGCCCTAAAACATTTCTGTATTCAACGCTAATCCCTTTTCTCCATTTTGTCATCATTTCCTCGTGTGGCGAGGCTGAGCGAGTTCTGATGTGTGCTAGATTGAAGTCTACACCTCCCTCCCTCACAGCCTTTCAGAAAGAGCCCAGCGGCCCCAGTGACCAAGTCCAGGCTTCTTCTACCCATGATTCTTTCAGCAGCCTTGATGAGCGAAGTGAAGCAATTCCCAGAACTGCCCATCAGTGGACCAGAAGACTGGACCCACCACTGCATGCTGTAAGCATTGATGCTAATGAGGTCGAGGGCATTGGCCCCCTGGTACCCTGTGCTCTTGATATGGATGAAAACGTGACTAAATCTAGAATTATCACTGATTCTCTTGATATGGATGAAGACATGTGACTGCATCTGAAAGTAAGCCAAAGTAGCTTGACTTGTTAGTAAGTTTGCTATATTCAAAACTCTGAAACAACTACTAAAGAAAAACCAAGACAATTTCAAAAAAAACATACACTACCAGCTGTGATATTTTGCTTGTTGGGTGATACAGAATCTTGTATCTGCAGTTTAAAACTTTAAACCTCAAAATTTAAAGGGTTGGTGTTGTCAGAAATCTTTTTACATTTTTTGGGTTTGTGTGTGATGTCAAAATAAAAAAATAATGAGCAGGAAAAGAATAGACAAAATAATTAATTATGTTTGCATGAAGAGACTAAAAAGTAAAAAAAAATGATGGATGGACGGACGGACGGACAGACAGACAGATAGATAGATAGATTCCATTAGTCCATTAGGTCTCCTGAGCTATGACCTCTGAGAGAACAATACAACGTTCCTGTGTCTTGTCTTACAGTATTTTCTGCAGTCGTCGCCTCACAGGCGCCAGTATATCCGAGCGTTTTCTCAGATGCATTAGGACTGTACAACAGAACAGCTAGAGATCTCTAATCTCAATAAAATCAAGATGAAGATTGCGACAGCTGGAGAAGAATTGATTCGGGAGCGCAGTCAGCTACTTAGCCGTGACTGCATCAGCCGGCCGTTCCTGGCAGTAAATTAAGGGGTGGAAAACGTTTCCCTTCTCATGAGAGATCTGCTAAATGCTCTCATGCGTGCCTCTGTGTTGGCTGATAGATTTAGAGACAGCCACAAAACCATCAGTGGCCCGACACAATTTACGATGCTAAAAGATAAAAAAACACAAGAGAGAAAAAGAAAGACAGAAAACCAGTTACCAATTTTAGGTTGTAAGAATAGTTCCATAACATTTCGATTCATTTTTTACTTTAAAATTTCTAAGAATGTTCAAAACATTCCGTTTTTTAAATGTTGTAATAACGTTGTTGCTTGACTGTAAGAACGTTATTTAAACATTTAAAACATTCCACTAACAACTTAAAAATAAAACTTCTGATGAATGATATATAATGATAAAAAAATTCTGCTAACATAACTGCAAGAACATTTTTGATAACTTGAGAACCTGTAAGACAACAAAAACTAAAAGAAGAAAAAACTGAAACTGCAAAGCAGACTCGAATATGCAGACATAGCTTCTGTTCATACTGTAGTTTGTCAAAATAACTCACATTTTTCATCTAACATGCCTTGTGATTGTTTACAAAGATTGCCCCATAAACATGCCTCGAGATATCTCTCCTCTTCTCTGTCCTAATGCAAGATGGCGTCTCAAACATTCTCGCTTCCAACATGCCAGCAGGTTTACAATAATCCTGATGATGCAGCTCAGCCTGGAAACATATTTCAATGCTTCAGTAATGAATTCCATGGAATAATAACTACATATGAATAATAGTGACCGCCTTGTCACTATGCATCTGCTTTGTGGACTGTATTTTAGTTTTTTTATTTTTCATTTACATTATGCTTTGTGATGTACACGTACTTGCAATAGCTCATAGTGGATATTATCTAGAGCTTTAATTCATATTTTAATAGCATATTTTGATTCCCAAGTGATTCCAACACGGCAGAACTGAGCATAGCCAACTAACAATTTTAGGTTGTAAAAACATGTCTCTAATGTTTCCATTAAATAACAAAAATGTTAAAAATGTAACTTTGAAATTGCTAGGAATTGAACATTGTATTAATGTTACTGGTTGGTTATAAGAGCGTTATTCAAACTTGTTTTAATTCTGTAATATTTTTTAAATGAATCTGTAAGCACTCACATGTTTCCTCTTGAGTTGCGAACTCAAACATTTCTCATCAAAATCTTTTAGCACTAGAATTTGCTGTTATTAATTGTATAGCTCTGTACTCTTACTATAACAAGCACAATCGCTTCACTTTTGTCTAGTGTTATGTCCAAGAAAGTCCAAGACAGTTGATACCTGGATGCAACATAAATGAGAAATCCATTAAGTCTCATGAGCTATGAAAGCAAGTTCTGAGCAAATCAATTGTCCTCTGGGCAGCGCGATAATAAGTGATTCTTTGTGAAAACAAGTGAAAACATCACCACCATCATGCTCTGAGTGTTTTTACTGCACTACCCAGCTAACATTTTTAGGTTGTAAGAACATTTCCTAAACGTTTTCATTAAGTAACAAAAAAATGATTTAAAAAACCCTGAAAGTTCAAGGAACATTCAAAACAAACCAGTTTTTTAAGTGTTGTATTACCATTATTGCTTATTGGTTATAGAAACGTTATTCAAACAGTTTTTTTAATTCTGTAATTCTTTTAAACATTCCAGTAACAACTTAAGAATATTTATATATGGTATATAAAGTTAAAAATGTTCTATTAATGTTACCACAATAACTTTTTTGATCACTTTGAGAGAACGTTCAGAAGAGGTTGGCCAACATTCTGAGAACGTTTCCTTTTAGCTGGGTAGGTCTCTGCATCATTCTGGTCACACTATATGGTTCTGGTCCTATATGGTTATGGTTTACATTAAATCAATGGATAATAGCCTTTCTCGCAACAACCTACACAACTGAAGGTTTCACAAATGAAGATTGTTCTATTAAGTTTGAGCAGAAATATCAGTGCTTGACTGCAAAACTCTTCAGCTGTACGTCATTTTAGAAAATGGCAATCATGTCCAATTTTATCTTATTTTACTTTGTTCTGTTATTTATTTTGTCTGGTAAAACACCCTTAAAAGGCATGTCTCAAGTATGTCATGTTCTGATCAATAAATGATTGGGCAGCGTTTCCACTCAAAAGGTATTCTTTTTTAAAATTGCACACTTTCTCGCAGGCTTCATAGTGTGCACTAGATTGGGAATATTTGATGGCTTGATGGCTTCCATGAACACCAATCAAATACTGCAGACAGATCAATTAAAGCAGAGCGTCTTGATCACAGGACTTGCAAACTGTTAAATCATTTCAAATGCGCCTGAAAAGCTTAAAGGTATTTAATGGCAATATTGGACTGAATGCAATGATTGGACAAACATTTGATGGTCCTACGCCTTCCACAGAAGATTGCATACCCTGCCTTTAATGTGAATGAAATCTGCATATATATATATATATATATAGGTTTCATCCACTGCATGTGTAATTTTTGTCACACACTCTTGTTTAACTTTGTATTAAAGGTATATATTTTATCAGCATATGGGTCAGTTATAGTTCAGAGTGTGTCACCAACCAGGTGTATTATGGCATGTAAAAATGCCATAAAAACTCTATTTTCTCTGTTTTCTATCACAAATAGATCTAAGGAACCCGTAAGTTAACTTTAGGTCACTATGTATGCGAATTCCATTTATGAATAATGCAGCACAGATTGCTAACAGCTTCAGACTGCTAATTTGAACACATCATGCTTTTAACTACCACAGACGTAACGTCTCAGAGCAGAAATATTTGTACTGCTTTACCTTCAGCAGGGAAAACCATCAACAAAACCACTGAACCATACCATCTTATTAAAGACAACATCAAACTATGACAGTAAGCGGATTAAAATAAAACTGAGATCAGTTAAACATCTTAGGTTATTAAACAGAATCTCAGACAACACACAGAATCAGTAATTTCCTTCAGGGGGTGCATTTTGATTTTTGATATTTGAGAAGATCTGATTGGCAGTGATGGAAGGATATCCTCTCTGAGCTGATCTATTTATTTACAGTACCTCAGAGAACCAACGCTGCTTGCCTGTCTTCTGAAGTAATGCACTGACTGTAATTTCATATTCTTTTCATATAATTAATGACTGATGTCACATGCTCTTCCTCAACATCTTTCTTCACAGATGAGTTTAGGTTTAAAGTGTGAGGCCGTTGTTTTATTTTCTGCCATATTATTTTTTATGCTATTTTCTTTATCTAGTGATTTTTCTGTTTATTATTCCAGATAAGTGGAGTACACTACAGGTAGTTTTTTTTTTTAAACGTGACGGATGAAGAAGATTTTTCATTACAAATTAATGATGTCCGTGCAACACAGCATGTGACAAGTTAAAACAGAAATGTAAAGCTGCAATCCGTTTTTATTAAAAATGAACAAAAAACAGTTACTGAGCAAGTGCACGACAGATCAGTGTTCGACACATCTCCTTGACCTACCCTGATTTACAATGGTAAGTTTATAATGATGATTTATAGTTTGAGCTGTCGGGTCCAATTTTGCGGGAAAACGTTCGTCTATAAACAAAAAGAAGATCCTGCAAGGCAATTTTGTGTTTCAAACAGAGATGGTGGTAAAGAGGCAAAGGTTACGGATTGAAGCTTTAAACAATAAAATGAATGTTACAAAACAGATCAACTATCAGTTCTAGTTACAACCATTTGGGATACATACATACATAAATAATTTGAATTCTATATTAATAAGACAGGATGTGACTGTTTAAAATTCTGCCCTGATTAAGGACATCTTGCTCTGTATTTTCACACAGTTTATCTGCCCACTTATGGCTGTGCTATCTATATTACAATAGTATAAACATTATATCAAAATGATCATACGGTATATACCATCAAACTCCCTAGTCCAGTGTACTCTTTGCTGATTGAGATGCACCAAACAAAGGACCTATTTCAGTAAGTCCAAAAACTCAACACGATAATTTGGGAAGGCTGCTGTTTCCCACGCTTCTAATAAACGAGTTAAACAAACTTGCTGAGAACAGATTCCGATTGAATCTGATGGGTCTTGCTCATCGGAACAGCACAGGGACTTTTGGGAATGTGTAAATACCGGAATTAATAGAGATTTCGCTTGTATTTACTTTTGTTGATGTTATTTTGTTGTCATCATTATGGTGATTTATGTTCCCTTTGGTAAACTTGCTTTTCAAGCCAATTCTCTCCTAGCCAATGCAAATACACTGCAGAATGAAAGATATTTGCTGCTCTGTGAAGTATTGGAGCTCATTAACTGTACAGAAATTGACTCACTGTCAGACCGTGTTAGCTGAACTTAATCACAAAAATCAAGTATTATAGAAACTTATATATACACAAATCACCTAGCAACACCCTATTGATGACCCAAAACACCCTAGCAACCACTTAACAACACCCTGATAGACCACAACACCCCACTTTCACACAGCCATTCTTCAGACTGACAACTCCAGCACAGCTTTTACTGGCTAAGAATCACCCA
Organism: Chromobotia macracanthus; assembly: GCA_036877525.1. Lineage (NCBI taxonomy): Eukaryota > Metazoa > Chordata > Actinopteri > Cypriniformes > Botiidae > Chromobotia > Chromobotia macracanthus. The sequence continues at coordinate 2,990,590 of JAZGTH010000088.1, read as the reverse complement.
AGAGGTCGTTTGACTGACATGTAATATACCCATCACGGTTTGTCTTGTTCAGTGTCATGATCAGTGTCATCACACTTATAAACGTTAGCTGTCTCTCTCTCCGTTTCTCTTTTTGTGACTCTTTAAACTTCTCCTTTGGAGCTCATTTTGTCTTGTTGGCCTTATTAAAGTGAATTTACAATATGACTTCAAATCGTATTTTCCCAGGAATACAAATGTAACTTTAACCATTCAAATGTTTTCATGACTGATAAAGTTTCATTTATTGCTGCAGGTACTTAATTGTGGGGCTGATTAGAACATCTGCTTGATAAATGACTTGCGTAAATTAAAACAGTGAAGAGAAACGCAGATAAACACAGGAGAGGGATAACGACTCCAAAGGGAGCGTCTCATAAAAGGTTTGCTCAAGGCCAAACGTAAAGCTTTTTAGAGCTAAGAGGAAATAAAAATATTAGCAAAGTAAATGCAAATGCATGCATACCAACATCCCAGCTAACAATTTTATATTGTTTTATATTATATTGTCACACCAACAAGCCCCAGTTACAATCTTTCAAAGATCCATGTTACAACCAAACCGTGAACTGCACATCTGCTGTACAAAACACAGACTGAAATTCAGTTCTTTAATGCATATTAACAATAGATAAGCACAAATTGAAGCGTGATATCTAGAGAAAAAAAATAAAATCTATATTAAAAAATAATGGGAAAGCCACACAGATACTAATTTCATTGTCAACAAGACACTTGTGAAGTGAACCAACTGCTGAGATGAAACAAACATGATATGAGCCCACTACAGACAGAATGATCTTTCAAAACAATTCCACCCTCACAGCAAGAGACGAATTCTGTGGATAATTGCTCAGAGGACGCACAATTACAAGCCAAATCCAACAATGTTTGGCCAGTACAGAATATTAAACCCCACATCAAAGCCATCGAGTTCAATGATACCCAGCTAACAATTTTAGGTTGGAAGAATGTTTCCCTTACGTTTCCATTAAGTAACAAGAACGTTCCCTGTTTGCTGGGTATACTCGTTCTGAGCAAGATTTTAATTGTGCCATTCAAACACAACCAGTGTACATTGATTTCATTCCCTCTCAAGACCTTTGAACTCCAAGAGGAGTTTGTGATTTAAAATGGCTCCACGAGCTGGTGTTACATTACAAAATGATGCGATGAAAGGAGACCTATAAAAGCATGGCAACCACGTGTGTACAGCACAGAATAATGTCAGCTGCTAGCTACAGAGCTTATCTCTTGTTTACCCCCCAAGCGGCCAAAATGGAGGCTGAAGTTAACTTGTGGAGGACCTTTGCCACAGCTGCATTGTGCTCTGGCAGGCGTAATTAACACACGGTCGCACACTAGTGCTCACAAACAGATGTTGTCAGTAAAGTCAAGGAGACTCCAACTAATTCCCCCTCACATATTTGACTCCTGCAAGGCCCCTACCCAGCTACAGGCAAGGTTGTAAGAATGTTGGCTAATGTTCTCTAAAAGTTATTTCAAGGTTATCAAAAATGTTCTTGCAGTAACATTAGCTCTTGCAAAATAACATTAATATCAATGATAATGTTATATATCATATATCAGAAATTATTCTTAAATTCTTAACGGAATGTGGTAGAGAATTAAACAAAAAAAAAAACAATATTGTCACAGCTCACTCTACAAAAACAAAATCAGAACCATCCATCTATGCAATAAACCAGTGTAATAAACCTAGCAAGAAGCCTCAAGATGACAAAATGAGACAAAACCACAATTAAAGCAGGCAGATGGCAACAGAACCCTCACCCTCAGAAACCATGAACAAACCTACGCAAGGTAACTAAAGACATGACCCAGGCTACATTCATAAACATTAATAAACATTGAAAACTGAGTGTTTGTTTTTGTATCCGGCATTGTGATGGTTCGGCTACTGTGTGCTTTTAATACAGTAACACTACATCACAGACTGATTAAAGCAAAGTTATAGAGAACTAAAAATACAAGAGCTTTAGTTATGAAACCATATAAATGGTTCCTTGGCAAAATCAAACACATTTATGCAGATTGTACAGCAGAATTCACTGTTATTTTACACTGTAAGCATTTCTCTCTATTCTCCTGTGAGAAGGGAAACCAGATTATGTAAAACAAGAGTCTTGTAAAATGAAATTGCACTAAGAAATACGATTGTGGTCAATAATTCATTGTAAAAATGACATTTGAAATGCATTGCAATGTAGCTTAGCGGTTTTTAAAATGCTTTTAGGAAACACCAAGAGACTTGTTTTAGTTATTGTTGAGTTATTGTTTCTGTGGCACTCGTATCTTAGTTCTCATGCTGTTACACAACAAATATGTTCAATTTACGGTACCAGACACATTTGATGCTTAATATACAGGTATGTGAGATCCCAGCTAATAGGGAACATCCTCAGAACGTTGGCTATCATTCTCTATAAGTTTTTAAAACCTTCATACAGTAATGTTAGTAAAATGCTTTTAATGTTATATATACGTTATATATAATATATATTATTATTATTATATATAATATAATGTTTTAAAATGTTACAGAATTAAAGAACATTTAAATAGCATTCTTATAATCAAACAATAGCGTTAATAAAAGCAAACGCTGAGTAACTGCAGGTAAACAGAAGGACGTTGATTTAAAGCATGATTGGTGTTTTCCATGCTGTGCACAGCTGGCATGGAAACCGTAGAATTATTTTCTTTGGCCATAACTCCATCTGACATCCAGACAAAACAAAATGTCACAGCTAGTACAGCTGAGGTGCAGACGCAGGTTAAGTGTCCCGCTGGAGGGCAGAATGGCAAAGCCCAAACAAAGAGCAGTCGCTGAGAAAAAAACAAAACGGCTACCGCCCGCACGCACAGACATTTTTGTTTTGTATCTACAGATGACCTTTAGAAGCATTTAGTTTGCACATTTAGAGAGAAATAACTAGCTATTATTTAAGAAAACAGGCCAATGATACATGTTGGCCATGTGAATTGTAGCCAAACCAGTGGCAAGATGTTGGCGAAGTCCATGTGTATTTAATACATAAGTAGATCCAAAGAGACAAAGATTACATCTCTTATTAACCCATATTCCTATGACATGTTCCTATGAGCGAAATAAACACCACCACAAATATATCTGATTCTCCTGTTATGTTCAACCTTTTTAATTCAAGAAATGACTTATTCTACATGCTGACCCAGCTAACAATCTTAAGTTGTGAGAATGTTTCCCTAATGTTTCCATTAGTAACAAAAGGTTCTAGGAACATTCAAAATGTCCAGTTTTTTAGACTTAATAACTTAAAAATAACTTTTTTGATATGCACAATACATAACATTAAAACATTTCCACTAATGTTACTGGAAAAGCATTTTTTGATAACTTCGAGGGAACTTTTAGAGAACATTAGCCAACATTCTGGGAATGTTCCCGAGCCTGTTAGTTGAATCTTTTAAAAGCTGCTCTGGGCTGCAGTTTCAAAGTAACCAAGAGTTTGAGCAGAGAGAGGAGACACTATTAAACTCCATACGGCTTCTGCAGGAAGTGCTGAGAAGGCAGGTGAGGGAGTCAGACTCCAAACTTATTCATATTCTGAGCTGATCAGGAAGAACCAAATGAGCCGGACGGCCTGCTGTGTGCACACCAGTGCTTCAATTAAACAAGGTGGAGAGAGCGAGAGAGAGAGCGAGAGAGAGAGCAGAGAGAGAGCGAGAGAGAGTCGGAATGAAAAGAAGGGCGGATAATGATGAAACTGTTATGATTGGCTGGTTGCAGGGGATGTGGCGTGCACTTGTTGTTACAGCTTGTTGCTCAAAACAGCTGTGAGGTTTGACTTTAAGGTCATGTGCACAGATTCAGACAAGAACATCCCCAGAGGAAGGAAAATGATTGCTGAATACTTCACCTAAAAATGACAATTCTGTCATCTTTCTCTTGCCTTCAGGTGTTTCGCACCTGTATGACTCTCTCTCTTCGGTGGAGCAGAAAAGGAGAAATTTAAGCTTCACAAAGGACAAAAAAATCACTATAAAAGTAGTTCATATAACTTTTGTGTTATATTTTAAGTCTTTTGAAGTCATATTTTTATGATTTTGGAGCTTGTCAGCCAAAGTTCATTCTCACTTTCTTAAAAATTCACTTTCCTGAAAATGCATGCAGTAGATTCTTTGTGTTTCGCATAAGAACCTCAGTCAAGTTTGGAACAACTTGAGGGCAAGCAAATAAAAGCAGTGCTTTTAAATGAGACCTCAGCTGTGCTTTGTTATTTCTACAGGGAGGCACTTTTGAGTTGAACAGTTATGAAGTGTGTTGACATATAAACCTGTAAGGTAATTAAAACTGTAAGCCGTCTTCATCTGCCTAAATTCTCTAAAGCACTGAGTTCAGAGCAAGTTTACTACGAGCTACAGGCTAATGAAGTGTAGACCGTCTAATCCTTCCTTATTTCTAATGGGAAATATATCAGACTTTTCCTGTAAACAAAACACAATACATAGGAACAAAACATAAGGAACAGCCAAACCGTCTTAACACAGCTCAGAAATCAAATATCAGCCCTGTGAAATCTGCATGACGAAACCGACACAACACGTTACACAAAGACATTTTCTCTCAGCCTGCGCAGGCTTATGTAATATTGATTTGGGCCGTCATCGCACAGTGAACTCAGGGAAGCACAGAGACTCATTACCCATGAGGCCACCTGATTATCTAAGGCATCTTTTCTTGCTTTTTGTAATGTTTTTGCACTGGTAGTCTTTGTATCATCTAAAGGCAGGGTAAATCAATTATTACATATGAACTTGCATTTCATTACTTATGTTTTAAAATATAGTGCTCACCTGCTGTACAGTAGAGGACAGTTGTATCACTCAGAGCTTAAATCATTTATCTTGTTGAATTCTCAGTTCTGTCATTCAAGGGCATATAAACTAGGTTTCCTAAAACTAAAGACAAATACAAATACACACAGACAGGTAACGTAATTTTAAACAATAATAATTGCTGCCACATTTGATTAAATAAACTAGTGGCAAAACTAGTTTACTCAGTCCATACCAAAATATAAACCATAGTACTGAATTATACTGATTTCCACACTGATGGTTATTATTAAGTCTAAGCTACTTTAAAAATACCTTGGCAACACAACAGAACACAGTACAGCATGACAGCATTTTACTGTCTGCATTGACATAAAAAGTGAGCTTTTTATAGTAACTATACAGTATCCAGCAATGAAAAATACAAAGACATGAAAAAGACATGTCTTAACTCCATGAATAAAACATAGTGATATAACAAATATTTTATGTGCACTTCATGTTTTGTGCTCAGTGCAGATTCTCATCTTCTGCCTTTCTATGTTCTGCACAATTTCTGAATCCTGCCAGTGAAGAACAGCAGAAAAACAAACCTTCTGGACAAAACTCGGTGACATTTCTGCAGTTTGCTGGCAGGCGTCGGTTTCATTGTTTTGACTGTTTGGGGGCCAGACTCTCATTCTGTGTGACTGGTGTCCTGTACATCGCTGGAGGGCAAAGCAGCTGTACATCCTGCTATATTCACACAAATACAAACATGCTCAAGAGTTTCTGATACGAGCCTATTTTCTGCACAGAAGAGGTTCTGCTTTCGTCTCTCCGACATGCATGACACGCATTCATTGCTGTGCAGGTTTAAACTTTGAGAATCTAGATTTAGCTCAACTTCAGTTCACATTTGCCACTGTCACAGGGCTCCACCTATTTAAAGGAGCAGCTCACCTAAAAATGTGCCAAAAATTGTGTGAATAATAAAATGCAATTTAGAGGGGCCATATCATATCACAACAGTGCAACTCAAAAGCATTTATTAAAAATCACCAGCACTATATTTCAGAAGCCTTGGTTTGTGAAGCAGACTATATACACTACTTTAGACCTGACAGAAAAACTGCCTGTGTGTGAGCGCAGAAAAATGAATCTGAGGGCAAATATTTAAAATACATTAAAGAATAAAAAATGACTTCAGGGAAAAACCTACAAAAATAATGAAATAATACAAAAAATGTAATATTAGATATAATTCTTATGACTCTGTGAGGTTAGTAGTTACCATGGTTATTTGACTGATTTACATTGTGACATTTTTGATATATAACATACAAGGTATATTATACCCATTCCAACATTAGCTTAAAAGTTCATACAGTATACTTTCTGCTTATATAGTCTCTGTAAATATCTGCACATTGACAACCCACATTCGCCATGAAAAGGTGTTTTTTTAAGTCTAGACAGCTGAATTTCACTGCCCTGTAGCATCTTCTCCAAAACATATCAATTTGTTTGGACATACTGCTATGTTTATTTAATATCTGATGTGCCTGTCAAAGTCCTTCTTACCTCAAGATGTTCGTAAAACAAACTGAACTGAAGCAAAGCTTTGAGAACATGAGCTGCGGGCTGTTCATAACTTTATGATCTATAAGACACGAGGGACAAAAAGATAATTAAGAAGTAAACAGTATGGCTTTTAAGGACATTGATTTCAACACAGAAAAAGTAGCTACTAAGTTCCCAGCTAACTATTTTAGGTTGTAAGTATGTTTCCCTAACGTTTCCCTTGTTAAGTAAAAAAAACACTGCAAATGTTGTCTTGAAAGTTCCAAGAATATTCAAAATGTCCAGTTTTTAAGGCACGGTATTAATGTTATTGTTTGGTTATAAGAACAGTATTTAAACATTTTTGAAACGTTCCACTCACCATTTAAGAATAACATTTTCTGATATATACGACATATAATGTTAAAAAAATTCTACAAAATTTTTTGATAAATTTGAGAGAACCTAGTAAATGTTAGCCGATGTTTCCTGTTAGCAGAATTACCAGTAGCAAAAAAATCTGCAGAAATCCCTACGCCTCACAATTCCCCCACAGGATTTACCGTCAGCCCATCCGTGGAATGATGAAGCCCCAGTGGACTGGGGGAGCTCCTCTGCACAGGACGCAGATTCATGGAAATAGAGCAGAAAGAAGACAGACATCTAAAATGAGAAGTCGGCGGTCCGCTGTAGTTTTTGACCTTTCACTGCTTTATGGTTCAAGGAGAACTTCGGCGTTCCACTTGGAATGATTTTAGGTCCATTTTTACAGCAGAAAACAAGGTGACTGTGACTTCTCTGTGAGTCTGGTAAAATACAATTGTCTGGGTCTTAAGATGTAGAGAACTTGGACCAGAAATGAATCCATTTGGGCTAACATCACAAAAACTGTCAACTGTTATTATTATTATTATTTGGATTATTAAAATAAATATGACCTGGACATGTTCTTGACAGTTTCTATGATATTTAACCCATTAATAATTAATAATAATAATAATAATCAAGCAAAACATTGATTTTTCATCATGGTAGACACAGTAGACTCTCAGCATAAAGGTAAACTTCAAAGACGGTATGCTGGCAACATCAGACATTGATTTATGACTTAATGACTCGATGACCCCGCTCGCATTACAGTAAGAGCTCAGGTAATGTTCAGGCCACAAACAAAACACTCTGAAAGCTGAAGGGAGGACTCAAACTCAAACCGTGCCCCTGAAATCGATATGGGAAGGTTAGACACAATTGCTCAGAGACGGTTATCTGAAGTTGTTGTACTACTGTTCTAAATAAACAGCAGAGATGGGCTCATAATTCCTCTCAGAACACAGGATGAAACCGACTCCATTGTTAACTTGATGGAACAGTTCTTTATGAGATCAATTTCAGAAACCACTTTTTGAAAATGCAATCATTTCGAAGCACAAAATTAGGTTTTGACATTGTTTACAGTCATACAAAAAGGGGCAACCAGCTGTCCATTTATCATATTGAAAATCCTTTATCATATTTTTGTTAAAGCTGGAATCTGTAACTTTTGCCTCTCTACCGCTATCTCTGTCTGAAACCTAAAATTACAGGGTACCTGAGGAGTTTCAATTCCAAAACAACTGCTTTAAGAATAAGCTACAAACGCTGCACCATCTACAGTCCCCGGACATGAGATTAATATCCGATCTTCTTCTTTCTGTTTACAGACACACATTTCCGCAAAACTGGACCCAATAGCTCAAATTATAACTCATTATTATAAACTTAAAGTTGTGAATTGGGGTAAGGTAAGGAGATTGTGTTGAACACTGATCTGTCATGTACTTGCTCAACTGATTTTTATTTATTAACTAAAAAAGGTAAGGATTGTAGCAAACTGCTTTGTTGGATATGTTATAACCCACAGTGTACACAGAATGTTTTAGCTGTGTACTGCCTTGCAAGTTAGTAGGTCATTTGCGTGTCTTGCAAAACAGCATACTTTGCATTGCACAGTGTAGTGCATACTACAAAAAACAGTACAAGTATCCCAGTAGTATAACATTGAGAACACACCCCATGTTTGTTTCAATACTCTGTTACTATAACAAAACCTCCTTAATCCAGTTCCCATGTGAACTGATTATCTAGTAGCTTTTTTTTATTATTCTTTATGTCTGAACCTTAAAACATTTTTTTACCTGCTGAGTCACCTTGGCAAAAAAGATCATTCCTCTCTGTCCAAACACAATGCAATATGTTTAGAGAAACCGCAACACTGTTTGTCTGGCTTCGAAAGCATTCAGCCTGCATTAATATATGCACACCACCCACAAGCTCAACTGCCTTACAATCAAATCTCATTTGAGAGAGTGGGGTGCAAATCACACATGTGGGCCCCAGATATGAGCTATTTTCTTTCACCAAAAGCCAGACATGGTGAAACAACCCATCATGGCTTGTTTTTCACCAGATCTCCAGGCAGTGGCCGCAGCTTCGGCATTTGCAGCTCAAGACGGGCCACAAGAAAGGTCACAAAATCCGTAATGTTTGCCTCTCTACAGCCATCTCTGTTTGAAACATAAAATTGCACGCTACTTTACATGCTTTTTTTTACATGTCAATGCAGTCCAATTAAGCCAAACTGACATTTCCAAAGAACCTGGGCCGACAGCTCAAATTATAGATCATTATTATGATCTTACCATGAGCTCATTATTATGATCTTACCATTGTGAATCGGGATAAGGAGAAAGTATTGATGACTGATCTGTTATTATTATCTGTTTATTCCTCATATTTTATTTTTTTAATTATTTTCTCATATTTCCAAATGCAAACGGATCACAACTGAAACAGCCTCAAATTCCCAAAATTTGTCTCCATCATTCCCACAATATTTGACCTCCAATACATGCGCTCATCTTATGCGACTGTTTGCCTCCAACGGCATGGAATTAAATTGCCCCACTGATTAACATGTTCGCTGTTTCCTCCTAATTAGAGCACTAATTGCCCCCTTTCTCAAAAATTCATCTGTGCCTTCCATTGGTAGTGCACACAAATGACTCCTTGTTGGTCCTATTGAATGGGCCCCATCTGTTCGAATAATGAAACACAAAACTACGTGATCATTACAAAAAATACAGGCATGTTGAACATAGAAATGTGCAATTATATTTTTTCTTGCCTTATCCGACAGATCTCTGTTAAATAAAACACATAGCTGAGATTCTCCACCTTCAACTGTTTAAAGGGTCAAATACATTTCAAGCTGTTTTATTTGCTACCATTTCACACCATACGGAAAGTCAGCTCTTAAAATAAACATTGCTCACAATAAACATGAGTTTATATCTCTGTTTATCCCCTGACTTCTTTAAAATAATAAATATATTTATTTATTCCTGTCCTGAGTCATTGTTTTTTTCGTTTTGCCAACAGAAGCTCAGACCACTTGAGAGATTTATAGACCTCTAGGAGTGAGAAGTTCTTCAAAGCCCATCTCTTCCAAGTTTACTCATCTGTTTTTCTTAAATATGGTTTTAGGTATACTATTTTGTACATTTTTTATACTTTCTTATACTATGTTTGTACATTTTCTTACTATTTTTTACATTAGGACATGTCTATGCAGCTAAGAAGGAACATTGACTAACGTTCTCTAAAAGTTCTCTCCGTTATCAAAAATATTATTCTAAAGTTATTAGTAGAATGTTTTAGTTAGTTATGTTAAGTTACAGAATAAAAAGTTTGAATAATGTTCTAATAATCAAGCAATAACATTACTACAAAAGCAAGGGCATCTAAAAACTACACATTTTGAACGTTCCTAGATCTTTCAAAACAACATTTTTAACATTTTCTTTTATTAAAAATGTTACAGTAATATTCTTACAACCTAAACATGTTAGCTGGGTATTTTCTCCTTACTGCAAAAGAATCACCTAAAAAAATAAGGTAATGTGATTGCCCACAATCACAATCAATGAATCAAAAGAATGTACTTGAATTGACATTATTTATGTATTTATGATTGTGTACAACATTTATATAATCAGTGTCTATAATCCACTACAGTTTCTATAACGCCCACCAATCTGCCACCCAAATCATTGTAAATGTTATATTACAGAATCTTTACACCTTTGAGACTCTGTGCATTTGCCTTATTCAGTCACTGTCAGTTTATTGCACACATCCTTTACCTCAGAATTTAATTTGTTCCTGCGTCTCCTTACCTCTGAGATCTCAAAGTCTTTCATTTAGTCAGGAACAAACAAACCTCTACTAAACAGGCCATCTCCCCATTTTCCATTTGTACTCCTAACAATTAATGTGTAATCTGGGGGTGTTTTCATATTATTAATCTCATAGGGAAACGCTTCTAAATATGCAACATACAGGAGCCTTGGGAAGGATTACATATCACTGTTTTCATAAAGTTGCCATTACTGGCTGGAGAATAATGAAAGCTGCTAATTTGGAGGTTTAACCGTAAGCTGTACATCACGCAGTGTGCAGATGAGAAGATCATATGGCCAGAGAGACTGAGAGGGTAATGCTAACAAAACACACAGGAGAACAAGATAACAGCTGAGGTTCAGAACTTAGAATCAAAGCTTAGTGCTGCAGGACCACAGCCACTACCAAGAGAAGAAACAGAAACCAATTCACCAAGAGCCAAGAGATGGACACACAACTAACATTGTCTGGTTATATAAAAGTTATTCAAACATTTTTAAATTCTGTAATGTTTTTAAAACATTCCTCTAACTACTTAAGAATAACATTTTTGATAAACTTTATAATATTAAAAACATTCTACTAACATTACTGCAAGAATGTTTTGAGAACTTTGAGAGAACTTTAAAGAACGTTCCCTGTTAGCTGGGAATTGGTGCAGGTTAAAGCAGTTTTTTACAGAGTATCATCCAGAATGACTACAAGTAAGCACATGACTCGGTGTTTCACACAAGCATCCTTGAAAAACTAGGTAGAACTCAAGGGCCTTCTGAAGATCCACTCAAAGATGAACATCACATGAGTGTAGTATCTACAAAGTGATCATCTACAGCACTGATGACCCTGAAGTTAAATACCAGATGTGAGGAGGTCATTGACTCAGTGGTTTACCTGACCATGATCTACAACAGAGATGTCCAGAAACACTACGCTGGAGAAAACAACATATATACGATCAGTACACCTGGAGACACATTTAGATGTTAATCTTTATCTATAAACCACGCAAAGACCTTCTTTTATTTTTTGACTGTTTACAAAATCATTGAGCGATCAGACCTTTTGTGGTGGATATAGATATTTTTTGGAGATCCCTCTCCAAATAGATGTATACAGTACAACACCATTATTTACTCTAGATATACATCACAGAAGCACTAGAACATTTATCATAGACCTGGAAATATTGCTTTGGGTTCCATGATCCAGCGACCACATGACATCACATGTAGTCCACTATGTCATTAGATGTCGTCTCTCGTGCCGCGATGATCAATCCCACCATATCAAAGAATCATTTATAGCTAGCCTTGTTGTACATTCTCCTGACCTAACCATCCAACTCCAATTCCAAAATCGGTCGACTGATCTAATCTAAGTGACCCATAGCAGGTGGGAATGGATCGGCGCTCCAGGTGAGTAATGCGTTTCGCTCTTCGTGGACCGCTCCTCCAATGAACTCTAAATGATGTAGCACAAGGGATTGTAATCTAAAAGATCAAATCTGCCCAGATTTCCTCTGCTATAGAAAAGTAATAGAGCTTTGCTTAACAGCTTCAGAAGAGAGCTCCTCCATCACTGAGAAAGCTCGGCTTAATGATTTAACTGCAGTGCAGCAAGTTATCAGATTTTCTCAGTGTGTGTCGAACCCGCGTGTCACCTCTCCACGGCACATCTGATTTCCTCTGCGCTCATTGGAATTTTCCAATTAAAGCAAAATGGAAAGCTTGTGTCCCCTTGTTTCCTTTCTTACATTACAGATGTGTGCACAAGTCTTCGGCAAATTGAATCTGAAACACTTTTTGTCTCGATACATAACCTGTGGAATTTGTTTAAGCAATGCTGGCACAATGTTGTCATTGGACGGAGCCATGAACTTATTACAGGCACAAGCCTCCTGAGAAATCTGGAGATAAGGTCAAAATAAAACTGCATTCACGATGCATTTCAGTTCTGAAATGTGACCAGGTATCATCACCATGTCATTCTTACAGGCCCAATGGTGATGACTCACAACTCTCCCCACCTGCAGGGATAAAACCAGAAACCTTTCAGCTAGCAGTCCGGAGTCTTAACCACTACACCACATCCCCCACCCCCTTTAACTGCATTATGAGTTAAACACCCCGTGCCCTGAACGTTTGAGAATTCATCATGCAACTGCAGACCTCATGCAAAGGAATAAATTACAGTAATCTGAACAATTAGTTTTAAGCACCTCTGAAATATCTGTTGGGCAACAATTAAGTTGCCATTTACAGGGTTTAGTGGAACTGATTGCATTCCAGAAAGCGCCTGCAATTAACACCATCCTGCTGCAGAAACATTTGGCCCACCTGCGTTTTTTCTCAGTGATGGTCATCTTCTCAGCTAATGATGTTAGGTTGTAGGAACGTTTCCCTAATGTTTCCATTAAGTAATAAAAAATGTTGTTACACATATAATGCTTAAAACATTATAATAATGCTAGTACAAGAACATTCAAAACTGTGTGCAAAAATCAACTTTTAGCCAATGTTGGCCAATGTTTTATGAACGTTGCCTGTGATTAACACATCACATTGCAGAAACCTTTGGCCCAGCTGTTTTTCTCAGCAATGAAGGTCATCTTTATGGCGCACGCTCACATCACAAGTGTGTTACGCTGTACTTTGTGAATTGGCTTCCTTTGTAGTAATAAATTATGATTCTCCTCCTTGTCTGTTTCATTTCTCTTTTATCACAAAGATTCCTGGAAGCCTGGAGCAGTTAATGACTGCTGTTGGTAAAACACTGGGACTTGCAGTGTGATGTACTTTTATCACCACTCCTGACAGCTTTAATTAGCCAGACTGTGTTTGGCTGTATGAGAGAAAGGAGGAGACAGTGCTCGCTTCTTATGTGCACGACTATCGAATGAGCTCGCGGCTTTGTTCAATGCTCGGCCAGAGAGACAACAGGCTTCAAAAGGCCTGACAAGCGTGGAGGCAGAAATAGGATCAGTAATGAGGCCGAATTGATCCCACAGATATGCCTTTATACTGGCCGTCCTCAAGAGAATTGTTTACCATGCTGAAGTCTCAAAACATCCCAGAGTTTGTCCTGCTGGAATAGTGCTTTGTAACAGGCAACTGGAACACAAAGGGAGAGCGAGATGATGGAAGGAGGGAGGGATGGACAGAGAGAAAGAGAGATAGAGTGGGAGGAAGAAGAGGGAGAGAAAGAGAGGGGGAGGGCTGCAGGGAGAGAGAGAGGGAGGGCTGCAGTGAGGGAGAGAGAGAGGAGGGATGGAGAGATGGGTGAGAGAGAGAGGGAGGGCTTGTGAGAGGGAGGAAGAGAGAGAGAGGGAGGGCTGGAGGGAGGGAGAGAGAGAGAGGGAGGGCTGGAGGGAGAGAGAGAGAGAGAGAGAGGAGGGAGGGAGAGATGGGGGGGGGGGAGAGAGGAAGGCAAAGACTTTCCATTAATAATGTTGTGGTAATGTTGTGTGTTTTTAACAAATTAAAATGTATTAACAATACAGTAAACAATAACAATAAAGTAAAATTAAAAATCTCACTAATTAAAGCTGTGACAATTAAAAAGTCACAAAATTATTTGATAGGCTTATTCAATAAAGTTCAATAAAAAGTACAATAAAAATGTACATCACCCAAAGTCATAATTTTTAATGTAATGGTTTGCACTATAAAAAGGATTTGTGTAGCTAATGCTTTAAAAAGGTACACAAGAGTTTTTCCTAGTTTTTGTAAAACAATGCTTTCATGAAACCCCCACACACCCCGTCCGCCCTTCAGCTCTCTGCACATCAAGAAAGCAACACAATTTCCCTTCCTTTATGAGACTGCTGCATACAATCTGAGACCCAGTCAACCCTGTTATATTTTACAGCTTACCCCGGCCAAACCAAAACTGCATCTGTTTCGAGGACTCTCTTTCTGCAAATTTATTCCCATTCCACAGACAATCATCAAGGTTACAATATGCGTTTTTATCAGCAGCAATATATTACTGTCAAACAATTCTAGACCCTAAAATTTGCTGCGACGTTTACTCTGTTTTTATCTCCGCCAGAGATCAAAAATATGTATCGAGTTTTTTTCATGGAAGTGCGAGTGGGTGTGTGGACACCAAATAGGAAGCGAGTATATTGAGGAACACTATAATATAAAGGTTCCTTCACCTTTAACATGATGCTCTCCAGCGTTCCTCAGAAAAACAAAAAGCAAAACAAAATTACGCATGGCACATAAGTTGGCCTTGAAAATATTTAGAATTTCCTCGTATTAGATAACAACAAGAAAATTCAAAAAAAGAATTTCTTTAAAGTTCAAGGAGTTCAAGACTAAAGCATTTTATCACAAGAGGTCGTAGAACTTTTCTCGGGAAAGTCAACAATATCATTGAGGCTCGGCTACAAAGAACTCGGGCGCCTGGCCAGACAGCGACTCCAAATACATCTGGTATCTCTGCATGCTATACAGCTTGGAAAAATTCCTTTGCGTGTGACTGAGGTGTTGATACATCCAGAAGCCTGCTGAATTTGACAGCAGTTCAATATTGGAAAACCTAATTAGAGCTGCTTGCTAAGTTAAGTATTAGAATCAGTATTGCTCAAACTCAACACAGGCTCCTAACCCACCACACCGTTTGCACTACAGACATGAAATCACAGCTGGTTAGGGAAGACTCAACTAACAATTTTAGGCCGTTAGAAGGTTTCCCTAACATTTCCATCAGGTAAAATTTATTTTAATTCAAATTTTATTTTTAGAGTTATAAGGATGTTTAAAACATCCATTTTATAAAACGTTGTATCAACGATATTGCTTGGTTATAAGAACGTTATTTAAACACGGTTTTAATTTCTGTAACACCATGACCGACAGCACTCATGTTTTTCAGAAGTATCTATTTTTTCATTTATCTATTGCTTTTAGAGCCAAGAGTAAATTCACAGGAAATGTACACATTGAATTTACATTTTGTCTTTAACCAAATTAACATTTATAAATCGAAAGAGCACAACCCTCCCACAGCGTCCTATATGCAAATATTTACAGTCATTTGTGTTTCAAACACTAGTCCGAATCGAGCAGAAGCCCACTCATGGAAACTGCCTCAGCCTTCACTCTGCCAGCGGAGTGAGAGCCAGCATGACATCGCTGCCAACTGTGTCGCCTCGCCCATATCCGCATTTCCTGCCCATCAACGCCTGAGATGAGTCAAATGGAGGCGCCGCCCAATTCAGGGTCAGAGACTAGAGACAGAGGAGCAGGCACAAAGACAAAGAGCAGAAGAGATATTGAAGAGAACAGCAACAGAACATCAGGAAAAATAAACGCACAATGAATGAAAAATAAACGCACAATGATAGCAGCTGATCATTAAAAAGACCAGCAGGACTTCCTCAAGGAAATGTTCATTGCTCACAGATTGCTCATTCATTGCTTAGGAAAGATCTCCAGTGTGTTTCTTTGATGTATCACTTTTGTGATACAAATGTTTGTTTTGCATAAACGTTCTTAAAAGATATACCAAAACAGACTTATAAAAATATATTTTTCAAGTCTGATATTCACATTTGGGGATTTCAAAATGACCTCAACCATTTCTCAAACCCAAATTTATCTGAAGCTTTTCCCATTCATTTTAAAGCACTATACATTTACTGTATCTCAGCAATCGCCTCATTTTCACTTATGTCTCATAAGGTAGTTAAACAAACCTGCTACTTTAATGATGATCAGATTACCCCATTAAACATAAACTGAGATCTCTGGAGCTCTTAAACCTCATTCAGCCACATACTGGTACTAGTTATGTTAGTTTTTCCACCTTGTATAAATCAGAGTGTGTAACACCTATCTACATAACAGGGAACATTCTCAGAACGATGGCTAACGTTCTCTCAAAGTTCACTCAGTTATCAAAACATCTACAACATCAAAAACAACTGGACATTTTGAACATTCCTAGAATATTCAAAATAACATTTCTAACATTTTTGTTACTTACTGGAAATGTTAGGGGAATGTTCTTACAACCTGAAATTGTTAGTTGGGTAACATGTTATTTTAAGCTTATATTGGTCTTGGCATGTACTATGTCAAAATAGATTCCCCGCAGGTTTAAACACTGCTCCTGCGGTTGCTGAGAAAAGCACTGGTTTAGCAGTCATGTCGAGAACACACAAGTGGCCGCACATTATATGTGCTGTGTCTTTGTGGAGCCGGATCAGCCATGTGGGCAGAGCAGGGGTACAGATGGCGGAGAGAGGATGCTGGAGACCACAACACTGATTTCTGCTGGGAACTACAGCCATGCTTCCCCAGACCTAAATAAAGACAAAGCAAAACACTACATCAACATTTTCAGCAGCACCGCTTTACAAACACATCGACTTCCTGAGAGCATTGACTTCTATCACCTATTAATAGTGGGAAGTGTTTCAAACAGAGGCCTGCAGAGCACCAGATCATGTCACAGGAACAGTACACAGTAAAAATGTTGTACTTTTAAAGCTGCAATCTGTAGTTTGCCTCTCTACTGCCATTACTGTTTAAAACATTAAATTGCAGGTTACTTTCAGAGTTATTTTCTTATTGTGGATGACAAGTTTAAATTCTAAACAACCGCTGTAAGAACAAGCTACAAACGCTGCAGCATCTACAGACATGTGATATAATAATGATATACATTAAGATCTTCATTTCCAATGCAATCATAACAGATCAGTGTTCAAAATTATCTCTTCGATCTCCTCTGAAGTTTGGCTTCATTTGACCAACATACGTTAAGAAATGTATGTAAAGTAACCTGCAATTTTATGTTTTAAACAGAGAAGGCGGTAGAGAGGCTGAAGAGAGGATTGCTTTGTGTCTAACCAAACTCTATTTATTCACATAACACTGTGTTACGGAAACAGAAATTTTGTTGTATTTACGTTGTGAAATCTGTAACGAATAAAAGGTCAAAGATTAAGAAAATGAATGGCGTTCCTAATCCTGGAGGTTTGTTGTGTCTGAGTTTTAGTTACTGAACACTAGCTTGTACAATTCAACTTCAAACAGTGTGGCAGACACCAGATCTGCTACATTTACAACAGGAGAAACTTAAATCCTGCCTGCCTTTATTATCCAGATAAGGAGGGGTGGTTGAGGGCGAATGTTTGGTATTCCTGAAAATAACAAATGCTCAGCAAGATACAGAATGTAAAGAGGCGGTTTATTCAGAAAAAAACCAAGAGCAATGTGTCCTGGCATTAAAATACTGCCAAATGAACAAACGCTACCCTGTATCCTTGCACTGATGATAACACTTTTAAAAGTGATATGCAAAGTAAATAACATCAAACATTTGTGATCTCTCCCTACGCTCTGAGTTCACCTGCTTATTGCAGACTGCAGTACTTTGATACGTGATATCTTTACATTTGTAGGGATGAAGTGAAGTTAGAACTGGAGATAAGACTCCAGTCTGTCAGAGAGAGAGCGAGAGAGAGAGAGAAAGAGAGAGAGAGAGAGGTGTGTGTGTGAAATAAAGCTAAAAGTAAGTGGATTTGGTATTTTGCACCCTTCATGCAACATATTTCAAAGCATAACATGGAAACCAGCTAACAGGGAACGTTCTCCGAATGTTGTCATGTTCTGTAAAAGTTCTCTCAACGTTAGCAAAAACATTCTTGGAGTAACGTTATTAGAACATATTTGTTCCATTTGTTGCAATATATCCTATATATCAGAAAAAAAGTATTCTTAAGTTGTTCATGAAACGTTTTATAAATGTTTGAATAATGTTCTCATAACCAAGCAATAATGTTAATAGAATAAAAACTAACTGGACATTTTGGACATTCCTAAACTTTCAAAATAGCATTTTTAACATTTTTTGTTACTTAATGGAAATGTTAAAGTAACCTTATAACCCAGAATTGTTCGCAAAGAAAAGAGCTCCTATTTCCTCTCAGACTGTGCTCTCATCCATTGGTCTTACTACAGTAAACCTCTTTAATTAACTGTGACTTCTGCCGTCTCTCTGCAAACTCCAGCACAATGTGTAAAGGGTTTTGGGTCCAAGATAATTTGGCTGTCGTCATATAACAGCTGTGGTCTACCTCAAGCAGAGGAGAGCTAGCTGGGTTAAAGAAAGGCTGGTTACACTTTACAATAAAGTTCCATTTGTTAACATTAGTTAACTATAATAGTTAACATGAAATAGCAACAGACAACAAGTAATTATTCATCTTATTTAATGTTAATTTTTAACATTTAGTATGGCATTTTTACATCAAAAGTTAACCGTATTAGCATTAACTAATGTTAACAGATACTTAGTGCATTAACTAATGCACAACTAATATACTAATATAAATGATCATATTGGTAGCTAATATTAGATTAAGAAATGCTGTACAAATATATTGTTCATTGTTAGTTCATGTTAACTAATGCATTAATTAATGCTTACGAATGAAACCATACTGTAAAGTGTTACCCTAATTTCTACGTAAATTATTATACAATTATTATTATTTCTCATTATAGTTTGTGCTTTATTCCCAAAATCTGCACTTTTTCTGAATTTAATTTAAAAAAGACACTTTCTGATTTCTATCATAAAAGCAATAATTGATCAAATGATCATCAAAGGATGAAGAAAAGTGTTATAACCAGCAGTTATTCAGATGTATGATATAGTCATAATCTGGATAAGTGCTGGTTAACCGACAATTTACACAGAAATCCTTTCAGCTCATGTTCATGAATGAGGTCTATTGCCCTTCTTGCTTATTTATGGGAAAGTAGATGCTACAATATACTTCTCGAAAGATATTATTCTTCACTAAAATGCACTTTAATACGGCAGGGCCACAACTGATACTCTGGTTTATTGATGACATGCAAAGTGATGAAACAGCAAAAATGCAAATTGCAGTAATAAAACAGAAGCAGAAGCTCCTGCATTGTCACACCTCTTTATATCATAGAACTCACATAGGTTTGTTCTGGTTTGTTCTTATTGGCTGGAAGTCTCTTTGCATCCTGATAGCAAAAGTAAAGTGGTTAAAATATATTTAAATATTTATGTTTTCTTTGGAAGGCGCAGGACTGTAAAATGTTTGTCCAATCATTGTATTCAGCCCAAAGGCAATGATAGGATGTCCTACTTGCCTGTCAAACTATGTATTTGCATACATCTGTGTTCTTCAGAGGGAGGTGTGGCTTTGGTGAGCGCTCTGAATGGAGGGCGGCATCTTATGTTTTCAAAGCTAGCAAGTATTGCTAGCCTCTCTGAAATTGCCTATCGTACCTTTAATCAGTTTTGTCCTAATATATGTGGGTAAATAAAGTTTCTTCTTTTTCCACATTTGTCTAAAACCCATTTCTTGTATGCTTGTTAAGGTGCTAGCTGGCTAAATGACTAGCACACAACAACACTCAAGCCACCCGATCGATATCTTTAGTGTACCTAATTACCTAAATAACTGACATCGTTCAGGCCTAAAACACAGTGTCTCATGTACCACGGTACGTAAAAGTCAATTTGCAGAGCAAACACTGTGTCCTTGTAATCTCATACATGTTTATACAGCAGACGAGGCCTCCGAGAATTGCTTTAGCAACACGGGTTCTGTCGCGCGTCTCTTTGGTTTTGTTCTGGTTTAGGCTCTTCGAGCAACAGGGGCTAAATATGGTAAAATCTAAGGCAGAACTAGATGAGTTAAGAAAAAGAAAGCAGAAATATCTAAATCAAGATTCATTCCTGATAATTGGGTTTTAGTTTTCTCAAACAGCTGTCCAGTCTGTAACAAGAAGTGACATCAGCCAAGAATGCTAAAGCACAACTGAACTTATTTTACTTTTGTCATTCAGACAATCTGACTGAATAGGACTTTTGTTCTGTTCAGTAGTTTCCTTCTGCTGAATATAAGGAAACTGAGTTGAACTTTATAACTGCAATAATTTTGGCTCCAGTCTTTGCAAAAGTCACTTTAACACTTTTTATCGTTTTTCATAAAATCCAGATGCCAGAAGATCAGTTATTGCCTTCTATATGCATTTAACATCTGAACATTGCACAAAATGCTGAACTAGGGCAAATAACTACTAGATTACAGTCACATAAGAGTGCCACCCTTGTATTAACTCAGAATACCCAACTCACAGGGAACGTTCTCAAAACACTGGCTAATGTTCTCTAAAAGTTTGCCCAGAGTTTAGAAAAATATTCTTGCAGCAACATTAGTAAAACATTTTTAAACATTAAATATCAAACTATTATCCTTTATTAGGGGAAGCTGTTAGTTGAACGTTTTAAAAATGTAACCGAATAAAAAAACTAAAATTGTTAACTGGGTACCTTTAACACTTTAAAAACTGTTCAAACTCAAATACCACAATGAAACTGGAAGTTGTCAATGAGTGGCAGAGCACAGAGAAGTCTTTTATTGGTTTTGAGAAGTTACTAATCTCCACCTCAAACAGACGGGTGGAGTGGCTTTATCCCCGCCACTTTCAGCGCAACCAAAAGTAAATAAATAAGTGTCGATTTTTTCTTCCTTTTTTATTTATCTTCCCCCTTGCGCTGCATTTGTGTTGACAGTTAATTTAACCAGATCAAGAAGTCCACTTGCCTTGTCCAAAGAAAGTATGACAAATCGCACAGCAAAGTCTTAAGACCATCTTCAAACCGCCTTCGCTGTCTGTGTAGATTAACCTTTCCAACACTGGTGACACAGTTTTCCACTCTGCACTGAGCTCTCTGGAAGGTGTTTAAACTGGAGAAGACTCTGTAGTTTGACACAAGCCCATGATTGACTTTTAAGAGTGGGAGAGAGGCCGCTGCTCAACAGATTCAGTTCTCTGAATTTAAAGCGATGTGGTCCATGCAGCTTCCAATTTAAAGGCAAAGAGAATATGAAGATAATGATTAAAAATATCCATGCAGGAAAAGCATAGTGACGTATGAACAAATAAATAATTATTGGCCATAAATGAGCAAATAAAGTGTATGTAAAAGAGCAAATAATTGTATTATTATTTTAGTCCATATTTTATTTAAAGTACACCTCATATTAATTTCTTATAGATAGTTTAAAGCAGGAAACCAGCTGTACTGGATTTTGACTTTAAAATACGTAAAGTGAGTAAAGTAACTTGCTATTTTGTGTTTCAAACAGAGATGGCGATATAGAGGAAACAGTCACAAATTGCAACTTTAGCATTATTTTACTACAAAGTTTATTTAAATGTATTCTTCTTTCCTGAGGTTAACAGCAAAAAAAATCCATACTTAGAAAAAATAATAAATAATACTGAGAATTTTACAACATAAATATACCATGTGTTGACATATTGTGGCCAGAATAAGCAAAATATATGTAGATATATTCGCTGTGGTAGTGCAGTAAACCCCTCTCGACGTGATCTGGCGATGTCACAGCTCATGATGTCCCGTGTTTTTGTCATGTGTGGGAATAGAAGTGCTTCTGACAGCAGACTGTGAGACAGGTGCCAGAGCGACAGTTTAACCTCCGAGCTGAGATCCTGCTAACATGACGGACACACGACAAGCTTCATTCTCACACGCAGAATCATATGACACACTCGCTCAACATCACATGATTTAAACAAGCAGGACCAAAAAAAATACTGACGAGACAAATTATTTTCATGGCGTTCGGTAGCGTTAATGGTTCTGAACAATATATTATTGTATAGAAATATATAAAAACCATCTTACAATGTTGAAGAATGTTCCCTAAACCAAAACTGTTCCAAAACTGTACCGCACAAGCTACCCACTTATGTGAATGATAACTATGTGTTAGTGTTTTTGAGAAAAGTTTGCTACTGACAACAACCCTTGTTGGATAAATAATCACATTTCTGACTTCATGTAATAAAGAAGAACCTAATATCATCTACCATTATTCTTCTTTCTATGTTTAAAAAAGCCATCACAGATGGTGAGACAACATGAGTGAGAATCTGCTCCAAATCTCTTCGCTAATCTGGTTTGAAGCTGGCAAGCTGTTTACACTGGCACAGATCAGCACAGCAGTCTGAATCTGGCAGCGATATGGACACATGATGTAAACTCAAAGTTATTTGTATCTGTAGTTGTTTATAAAACAGTTGGAATTGCTGAAAACATTCTAACGAATATATGAAAGTATAAAGAGCACCACTGGGACATGATTGTTTCTTTGACCAATGAAAATAAGTAAAACAAATTGTATTGGTGCCTTTGAGACATAGCTACAATACTGAATTAAGCTTTCAAAAAGTGATTAGCTTAATTGAGTCTTAAGGCCTAATCAAACCAGGAACAAAATGAAAGAACAAAAACTAGGGAGATAAAAACACTCATTTACATGCAATTGTTTGGTTGGTTGGTTGGTTGGTTGGTTATCATTATGGCTTTTATATTTCCCTGATAGTTGTCTAACTGGAGTAAACATGTTTCAAACACGACCCAAAAGATCAAATCTTAATCTTCTTAACCTTGGTTGAGCAGCTTCAACCGTTAGCATCTTCTATAGAAATGCTAAACCAGCACCAAACAAGAAAAAGTTTCATATCTCATTCTGCAAAATTATGCTGAAAAGACAAGACTTTCAGATACCAACAGCTTCCAATCTGGCTGAACGATGCCTTTTGGACACCAAGACCTGATTGGAGTTAAAGACTGGAAGCCTGGGGGCTTGAATCTCATCTCACTGATTATTCTAGATTTTTCTCTCCTCCAGCCCAATCAGTTTGAGGTCTTTTAACTGGTCGTATCCTGCAGAAACAGGACTGTTGAATGTGGTATCAGATGCGAGACCCTCATCAGATGTTGTTAAGAAGCCATTGAGTTTGATGAAGTACTGTATCTGAGGATGTAAGACTATATTGATTCCACCTTAATTATCAGATTTCTCTTTTAATGGGAGTTTTTGAGAATGTACAGTTATACTTCACTATGTCAGGAGTCAAGTTAACCTGATTAAACAAGTGAGAAACTATCTGTTATCATAAAATAACAAAGGACAATACTGAGGATTTTCTTTTTGTTTCTCCTAAAACTTCGCATTGAGCTACAACAAGAGATTCTAGAGAGTCATTATATCATCATAACACATTGTAACTAAATTACAGCGATTCATAAAGAGGCCAAACAGAGTTTACCGTTGATTTAACCAACATTATAGTAAGTTACCGTGCACGTCTCCTGTTCTGTTCTCTGGTCTGATTACATTATTCATCAGATATGATTAACCAGTCTCATGCAATCTGAGAGAATCGTAATGGAATGGAGAACACGTCTTTTTCTGAAACACAGTTACTGCCGAGTGAAAGCAATCTAGTCTTCATAAATGAATCAACAGTAATGATGCACAGTCACACATTTGTCTAACAACTGCTGTGCATCAATAGTCACCAATGCATGATGACGTGCCTTCAGTCCCCGTCTGAAGACAGTCATTTTCACCCTTCACTGATTGAACACTGTAACCCAGCTAATGATTTTAGGATGTAAGAACGTTTCCCTAACATTTTCATTAAGTAACAAAACGTTAAAAAGATTATTTTGAAGAATATTGTATTGTAGAAACATTCAAAATGTTGTTTTTTTAGACTTTGTATAATGTTACTGATATAAGAATTTTATTCTAACATTTTTAATTCTGGAACGTTTTTGAGATGTTCATTATCTATTACTGAAATACACACTATATTTCCACAAATATTAAAGTATGAATTATTATTTTTCTTTTGATTATAGGGTAAAATGCGACCTGGACATGATCTCAGCAGGTTTGGTGAAACTCATGTGCATTTTCGACCCTTTAGGGCATCCGTCCTGCTTTTCTTCTCCAGCTTGCTTGAGCAGACAAAACATCAGGGTGGCAGGACACGGCTTTGATGTGCTAAATAATGTGAAAGAAAGACAGAGAGAGAGAAAAACAGAGAGAGGTTAAAACAAAGTGTGTACAGTGATACTAGATTTGCACTGGGATCCTCAGGGGGATCCATGCAATGGATGCTACAGTGAGTGCATGCCTACAACTTTTTCTTTTATATTGGTGCCAAAGTAAAAGCAGGAAGCAGTTCAGGATCTGCAGAGCAGAGAGAGAGAATCCAACATACATACAGTGTGTTTAGCACTGGCTGTCTGACATAGCCTCTGTCTCCCCAGAGAACATCCTCAAATGTCTTCAAACATGAGGGTACTTTAAGATAATGCATGTGAATGAGATATTACAGAGTAAGCACCCGTAGGAAGCTGATCTTGCACGGCCTTATAAGCTGCAGGTAGCGAGCGCACCACTGACTGTTTGATCTCAAGTCCTGTAGAGGGCCAGGAACATCTTAAATTCAGTTTGTTGATCTCCTCTTTAGCTTGTAGTGATGGAAGACCATTTATTTGATCTACAGGGCTTGTTCTACAGCTCAGTGCTCAGTTGCGACCGCCCAGCTATCTTATAAAACTTTTTTAACAGTGGCCTGACGTGCACAACACAACATAATCAGCACAGCAATGCAGACTATTGATTTATTTCGATAGTCTGCTTTAGACATTCTACTAACTATAGGTAGCTTTGCAACTATCTGAAAAATGTTCTTACATAAACATATAAAAAATGTTCTTATAACCAAGCAATAACGCAATGTCTAAAAAACTGGATGTTTTGAGTCTCCCTAACACTTTCAAAATAACATTTTAAAAGCTTTTTTTACCTAATGGTAAAGATTGAGGAAATGTTCTTGCAACCTTAAATTGTTAACTGGGATTCTGCCGACTATAAGTAGCTTAACCTGTACTCTAACCCTAACCTTGTTGACATGTAAAGTTACTTAGTCCACTTTAGAGATTCTGCTAACTATCAAAATAAAGTTTAACCAACGATTGTTTAAAACGAATGAAACCAACGTAAACATGTACATCCTTCCATGCCTTACAGCCTCGGAGCTCAAGGTCGGTGTGTCTCAAAGGTTTATACGTTGTCATTAAAAAGCAACTTCACTATGGAGAAAATTAAGATGTTTACATCTGGAAGCTTACTGTTGCTCTATTACAGCTTCACATTGAATAGATGTTGTAATTTCCACACTGTCAAAAATAACGCTGACGTTTGGATCCACAGGCGGCATGGTCTCGTTGATGAGACCGAGGTGAGACTTTAAGTTAAGCGCTTGTAGTAATAACATCTGTAGAATCATGGCTGTGGGTCTGTCCGCATTTCTGCCTTCAGAGAGGGAATCTCTTGGATGATTACAGATGAGTAATGTTCTTTCCGAGAGGCAATGTGCACTCTTTCCATTGTAATATCAATTTCTGCATTATTGCGATACACCCATTATGAGAGAGAGTGATTTATAATAATCCATCAGTGCTTGACCTTTCCATGAGGCAAGAGGGAGAGGCAGAAAGGGAGAGACACAGAGCAAAGATTGAAAGTTAATATTAAATTCTCTTCAATAAACTTGGTTAATCCTAGAGGGCGATTTAATGGAAGGTATACAGAGCACAAATATTACGAGAGCTAAAACAGCATCAACAATACTTCAAAACAAATCATAACACAAGTAACAGTATTCCCACAGGGCTGTGTGTGGGAGCCCACTGCAATGAACCAGTCTATCCCATCACTAATGGGCCACACCAAAACTAATGATATGTGATTTTGACTAATTTCTTGAAATGTAACACCAGATGTGAGCTGCCTGCCTTTTCAAAGCTGCTGTGTGTCATCTCTTGCCCACCAGCGGCACCAAACGGAAACGCCAAAAATGAGGGATACGTCTAAACATCCCTTTACTACTTACTGTAAACTGTTTGCAGTGTATACTGTATACTTCAAATAGTAAGTGAAACAGTAAGCATTATCCCACAATAAAAAATGATAACACTATCAGTTCATCTTTCATTTTGTCTATGTGGTGTTTCTCTAGTGTTCAAAACACGAGTGAAGGGACAGAGAGAGAGAGAGAGAGAGAGAGAGAGAGAGTTTGTAAACATTGTGGCTCTTAGGGCAGAATGTTAAACGAGTGCAATAGCGCCTCTTACTGTGTTGGAGTGTAAAGCAGAAAATGGTGCTGAATTATTCATGATATTAACATATGTGTAGTGTTAACACAGTATCAGTAATCATGATTATTAATATCACAGTTATGTCAGTACTGGTATGTCAGTACTTCACTGCTATCTGAAACAGTCACATGACCTCATGATGTCACATTTAATTGATTTAATTGACATCATCTTGTAGGAAGGTGTTAAACATCAGGGCTAATGTCAACTCTGGTTCAGGCTGCAAATTATTTAAGAGCTGATAATCGGAAACGACTTGCTAAACAAATCCAATGTTTTCAAGGAGACAACAATGCATCAGACGTGCAAAATCACAGATTTTCTTCTAACTGACTGATCGTTGAAATGACTAGTCAGTGTGAATACTCTGTGTGAATAATCCCTGTGGGATTAATAAGACAGTCCACCTGTTCCAATGTTTATCCGGAATAAATGGAGCACAACAATAGTGGAACAAACAAATACAGAAATAACGGGCAGATCAACTTTAATATTTTATTTTACCGAATTATTGTCTCATATGAAAAGAAGAGTCGTAATAGAATTCATAGTAAGAAACACATTACACAAACACTCTGGTAACATATTTAGTTTTTATTCTGTATTGTTTCCTCTAAGTAACAAAAACATTGAAATGTTATTTTGAATGTTCTAGGAACATTAAAAATATCCATTTTTAACACATTGTAGTACAATTATTGCTTGGTTATGAAAACATTCAAAATGTTTTGGTTATAAAAACATTTTTTTAAATTTGTAAAAAAATTTAAACGTCACTAACAACTTTAGAATAACTTTTTGATATATATGATATATAATGATAGAAAAGATGTACTAATGTTACTGCAAGAACATTTTTGATAACTTTGAAAGAACCTTTAGGTAATGTTATTCAACATTCTGAGCACGTTCCTTGTTACCTTGATCGTTCCATAATGTCAGCAGTACCCAATATATATTGTACAGTATGCAGTAGACTAGCATTTCAAAGTGGATTTATTGAGACTCTGTGATTCTGAGGGGGCATCAGTCCAGAGCAAGACCTAAAAGACTGAAGGCTGGTAAAGCTGTGAGACATAAAGAGTGAATATAAAAAAGTATTTCAATGACAGTGTAAAGGAAAGTGTGCAGTCAATCCTGCAGGTGCTGGACATCCTCGCTATAAAAGAAACGCAAGTATAGAAACAGAAAAAGAGAGAAAGACCTTTCCAGAAGGACACTGGATCCCCCTTGAAGAGCCCATAAAACCCCCGTCTCGAAGAAAAGATTGGATGTGGCGTCATGTCTGGATGCATGGCCTCTCCGATAACAAGCTGGTTCTCTTCATCAAATGCGCACCATGAAGGAAATGAAAAGAGGTATAAAAAACAAGCCTGGAAGTCTTGTCCCCTCATGTTCTATTGCTGATTGAGTTGTGTGCCAAACCAAACCCGAGAACGCAGAGGAGTTGCCATCAAAGCCTGGTCTAATTTCCACTCAACGTCCAGTAAACCTCGCAGGTACTTCACAGCAGTATTGACTTGACCACTGTAGCAGAAACAAACAACAGCAGATAAAAGTATTAGTTCCACTTCCCTGCCACCATTTCACCACTTCTCTTAAGAAGAAACCATGATACTGACAAAAGCTCGCGGCAGAACTGACAGCCGAGGGGGTTAGCAAGCAAGTCTGTCCTCTACAGAAAGTGGCCCACAGATCAACGACAAAAACAACCCTGACGAAGCACGTGAAGCATACAAGGTTTGAAGATTATGATGTTGACGAATCACAAGAGCAAACATGCATATTTTATTTTATTATTTTAATGAAAAGTCAAACAAACTCAATATGGGGGTTCAGGAAAACAAGACCTTTCCTGTGAGTGAATGTAACTATTTAATTAAACTCTCAATCTCATCACAGGTCAGAATCTGCAGAGACCAAGTTATTTTATGCTTTTTATGTGGAAATCATTAAAGTATCATGCAACAAGCTTTACGTAATTCCAGATCATATAAACATGTATAACTCAACATCAGCTTGAACTTGAGGTTTGTCTTTGGCCTCCAGCACAGCTACCCAAAACTCATTTATTCCTTCATTCCTGACCACCAGCAATCATCCAGCAACACTGTTTCTCACACTTACAGCCAAATCCTGCATATACTCAAGCTGTTATGCTGTGAGAACGTCAAAAATCCTGCTTTCCAATCAACTGCTTTCAGCTCCTTGATGAAGTGACAACCGTTCAGAGCCCATCTGAACTTTGCATTTATGAGTCTAATATACATGCTTCCAATTTATATGTAGATGAAGGCAATGTAAACCAGACATGTTTTTCAGCCTTATTTCATACTTGACTGGGGAACTCAAAGAGAGAGATTATAGAGACAGGTCAATGAAGCTAAATATACGAGACCTTGACTGAGTGAAGCAGGCAGCCTCTTCTGGTAATTTAGTTGATGACTTATTTCATGACCTTGTTTCTGAGTGCCCTTTCAAAAATGTAGAAAAGCTACAGGCTACGTTTTTTTGTTGGAACCACTTGGTTTTTCGTTCTCAGCTCCCTCTTCTTCCATCTCTTCCTGTAGGTAAGAAAAAAAGAGATATCTTAACTTTTCATCTGTTTCTCCTAGAAAGCTGTGATAATAAACAGAGAGCAACCACGATGAACCGCTTATTGTTCAGAGGTTCTTTTTTTTAAAAAAATTTTTTTTTTTTACAAAAAAAAAAAAAACACAAAAATATTTCCCAACTAAAAAAAAATTTTGGAGAAATATAACAATTAAGAATTAAGATTTTATTTCACGGACATTTCAAATCTATTCAATTTGTAAAAATGATTAAGATTTTATTTCAGACTTGACAAATCTAGCTCAGTTTGTGGCATTTGTACTATGTGAAACATTTTTATTTCTTTAAAGGAATGACAAATCTGATACTCACCAAGTCTGTTATGTTGGCTAAAGGCTCCCTTTGAAATACAATATCAAAAATGATCTACCACGTCATCTAAATTCATTTACACT
Source organism: Chromobotia macracanthus (assembly GCA_036877525.1). Classification (NCBI taxonomy): domain Eukaryota; kingdom Metazoa; phylum Chordata; class Actinopteri; order Cypriniformes; family Botiidae; genus Chromobotia; species Chromobotia macracanthus. Next base: position 2,960,903 of record JAZGTH010000088.1, on the reverse strand, counting down.
AGACATTATGGTTCGACATACCTCTCCTTCAGCTCTTCAGGGGTTCATGTCTTTACATCACAGCCCTCCCTTATATAGTTTGCTTATATTTATGATTTATAGACTTTGAAACATGTTTACGCTGTTTATTACATAGTCCTCAAAGGAGGGGAGGGGGTTGCATTATTGAAACAGCCTGCCTGTCACGTCTCTTTATTATGCATACCATATTTGTTTCCAGACGCACCTTTATCTAAAGGATGCTAATGCATTCTGCCCAGCTAAGGTCACCTTCACAGTGTGTTAGTGTTGACAACCTGCACAGCGTTGGAAGTCGGTTTAGTGCTAAGCCTGATCAAATTTCAATGAACTTTGAATAAATGGAAAATCAATGTTGAAGATCAGCCCAATGAGAAAACTCAGACAACATGGGCCTTCGCTTAAAATTTGCCTTTCAGTCTCCTGAGCGGCCGAAAAATTCCAAAAAAAAGAAAATCAACACTTGCCTTTGTCACGACCAGCACGCCAGAAGAAAGCCGCCCAAGAGGGAACGCTCTCTGAATGTTGGCTAATGTTCTCTCAGAGATATGATAAACTGTTCTTGCAGTAACCTTAGTAGATCTTTTTTCATATTATATATAATATATTAAACGTTTTTCTAAGTCGCTAGTGCAATGTTTTTAAAATGTTTAAAAAGGTTTGAATAACACACTTTAAACACTGGAAATGTGTTTTAAATGTTCCTAAAACTTTCAAACATTTATAACATTTATAACGGTTTTGTTAATTAATGGAAACATTAGGGAAACTTTCCTACAACTTACAACCAAGTTGTTAGCTGGGAAAAACAGGCTGTGTCCTTTAACATCAGTCAATCATTAGTCTAGATCTTAATGTCACATGAAGGTCATGTCTAAACATACAGGCTGTGTCTCCTGTTGCTCAGGAAATCAGTCCATATAACTAGTCACTTCATTATCTAAGAAGCCACTTCAATAGGGCAAAAAACTATATTTGAAGTCAATTACAGGACTGCCATTTGCCAAAGATGTGAGGTTAATGACAATCTATCGGACCATTTATTGCTCAGAGGTCATTGCTTTTTCATAACTCAGAAGACTTAATGAAGTTCTCAGCTGATCTCAGTGAAGAAACAACTGCGTCTCAGATGTTTCTTCAAACATTCCTTGGGAACAAAATAAAAATAAACACAAATGAGTCCGTTGTATACATACAGTAAAAGTATGAGGCTATAAAATGAGCAGAGGACAGGAAAGATCATTTGTTTACTGAAGATGAAGAAATCTAGCACAATCTGATTATTACTGAAATCTTTAAAACTCATTTTGCATGTAACTGGAGCTTTCAAAATAACATTTTCAATGTTTATGGTTACTTAAGGAAATGTTAGTGAAATGTTCTTACAACCTAACATTATTATTATAAAATTGCTGGGGACTCTTAGCTGTAACTTTCTCTTAGTTCTCTATTCATATCTCATTGCTGACTAGGAGAAACAATTGCAACATCAAAGAGATTTCATATGAATGTAATTTCCAGACATCGAGTCTGTAAACCTTCACCTGTGTTTTTACATGCTGTACTGTATGAGAGATCTGTACTCCCTCCAGCCACATGCATCTGAAAGCTGAAGTAAATGTTTGCCTTGCATTTCATGCGGGCGGAACTAGAAACGTGTCCGTTCTGCACTGTGGGGCTGCAGACTGCAGGGGAGAGATGATAAATGCAAATAATAAAATGCTACTCACATGACCATATTTAGGATAAAATGGAGTAGACTAAAATAGACTCACCGCCAGACTAAAATAGACTCACCACCAGACTAAAATAGTTCACCACCTTTTTTTAACAGAAGGACAAAACATTTCCTATAGCCCATCTTCTGTTGCTGACGTTAAAGGCCACATTTCCAATCAAACTCTAAGGGATACTTTGGCACAAACTCATCGCAGACGCAACAGTAAATGCAGCCAGATCACACAGGTGGTAATGGGCAGGTTGTGTGAAAAACCCTAAAATTACACAAGGCAACAGATACGACCACGGCTGTATTAAAAACAAGTTCATTTGCAGAAAGACTAGCCATTTGTTTGTTTGTCTGAGTGGTTATTGGCTATAATAAATTAAAACAACAATCACTGAGTAATAATAATAATTTAACATTGAATATTTTATAATAATAAGTAATTTAGTTATTGTTATCGTAGAAATGTAAAATGTTTTATGAAACTATTCTATGATTCACTCACTGGCTCACTTTTACAAGATAAGTGACTGGTATCGTCTCACAGCGTCACCACCTGACGTCTCAAAGCAAAACCTTTTAAGCTGCTCTGGGTTTTGATACTTCACTAACAGAAGAAGCCTTGACACTCTGAACTCCTCAGCACTCAAATAGCTGCACCGTCTATCCAGATCAATACCGGCTCTAAACGCTGTTACGGGGTGTCTTTTATGTCTGCCTGGTGGCCACGATGCCCTAATTACTTTCCATTGGGTGAAGCTACAGTAGATACAGACTAAAGCTTTGAAACTGCTGGACACCTGAATGTGAGATTGTTCATGAGTGAACGGCCAGAGATCAAGCAGTGTTTTATATCTCTGTAGAGAACATCATAAGCGGTTTAAAACAGCCCAGGGAATGTTCTCAGAACGTTGGCTAACATTCTCCTAAAGTTCTTTCAAAGTTATCATGAATGCTCTTTCAGTAACGTTAGTAGAACTTTTTTAATGTTATATATCACAAATGTCAAAAATGTTATTCTTAAGTTGTTAGTGGAACGTGCAATGTTTTAAAAAACGTTACAGAATTAAAAAGTTTGAATAACCAAGCAATAACATTAATATAGTGTATATTTTTTACATGCTTTAGAAAATGTTTAAAACATGACACACGTTATGATATGGAACTTCATAAACACCACCAGTCGTGAAACAGGCATCACTCCATCACATCTTCATTTACCGGGAGCTTGAAGAGGTTCACACAGCCTCAAAAAGTGCAGCTCAATTAGACCTGTACCAATATATCAGATAAACGTACTGCAACACCATTCCCGAACAAAACAAACGATCACCCAATAGTAATTCCAGTCCATCTGGAAGAATTACCACAAAGACAGCCAGTTATTCTTTTGAATAATATAATTTTGAATGTGTACCTACATCGTGAAGGTAATTAACATAATCAGTCATCCGTGTATGTAAATGCAAAGAGCAATAAATGAATTTCAGCACACAAGCCCGTAAGTTATAGTGATGTTTTTATTTTTTGGAAATAAGCACCATCCAACATGCTGAGTGACAAAACGTGTTTTAAATGTTAAGTCTAAATTAAAACTAACTACAAACCTTTTGCATTGCGTTAAAATTAGGCCAAGGTTATGTGTTAAGTATTTAATAGAATGTACAGTGCATTGAATATAATTTAAAGACGTTCAATATAATGGTTACTGCATCCTACAGTAGGTAAAAAAGTACTTCAAAAAAGTGAAATGTATGCAGGACAGACCGGGGCTATGTATTTGAATTTCTGTGCAGGCACGTACCTTCAGTCTTGGCAGTAAATAAAGCTGCTGAACATGTGCACAGATACAGTCATTAAACACACGGGACAGAGCTATCATGCTATATGAGGGGTAAGTTGTCACAAAAAACCTGCCAATAAACATCCTATCACAGACACCACAACAGCAAGAAAGATAAGAGACAACAATCCATTTAACTATAAAACATTTAAAGTTAAGGTGCAAACAATCTGTATGTCATTCAAAAAATGAATGTTATAAATTCATAACAATTGAGGGCAACACAGTTCAACTCTGTCTTCAAAAATCTGGCATCTGCCATTATAAAGTCCCTTGTGTGTATATATGTGTTTTAATTGTGTTCACTTGTTTATCCAATTATTAAAAAATATTATGAGACAATGAGATTTTTTTTCCAGATGTCTTTCCAGAGGCTTACAAAAATTCCTTTTATCCATAATTCCCATCTAGAAAGAAGAACTCGAACATATACTGTCACACCCCACAGCTGAATGTGTGTGTGTTAACAGAGAAAAACAAGCAGCCATAATTACACAATCTTACCAAATGGAGAAATTAAACAAACTTTATGTCTGAACATCAAAGCCATGCAGAGTGTTGGTTATTTTTTTAATTTTCAATTAAATGTTTCTTATTCAATATCAAAACCACCTACGGCTAAACTACAGTATGTTTTTTTAGTAGTTTTAGTAGCGAGATATCAACAGAAAATACACAATAAAAATGCTTGATGTAAAAAGGAAATTTTAATTTGAAACATTTTTATTTTTAGATACTAATGAAACACTGACAGTTCAACGGCTGAATGCGTTTAATGTTGTGTACAGATCCGGATATAATGCATTCTGCCCTCATGACATCACCATTCAGGGAAATGCTGTCCTGTGTTGCCTCATGACATCTGTTCCCGAGCAAACAGACGGAGCTAATGTGTGTTTTCTGGCCTGAGCATTGGCAGAGATGTGGTGAGACTGTGGAGACTCTGAATTAATGAAAAGAAGAAGAAATAAAATTATTAATTTTGAAATTAACATTAAACAAGAAAATAAAGCTTTTACAGAGCCATTAAGATGTTTTGCATTTTGTTGTTGTGTTAATGATAATTAAGCACATTTACTCACCAAATTATCATTATCATTTTTTGCCTTTCTTATTATTTTCAGTGATGATTCTCATTAGATTCTCATTACTGTAATACTGTACTATAAAGATTTGTGATGATGCATAGCTACTTTACAATCCTGATGGTTCCAAACTCTGGCTTTGTTTTCTGTAAGCAAAACAGTAATGGATATTTTAAGATGCCAATAAATATATGTAAGCAACATGCAATGCAAATTGAGTTATATGGTTTAGCCACAAGAAAGATTAGCTTACTAGCTAACCTGTTGTTGCATAGCCATAAGACTAACGGCAGAAGATCTGGACCCCATAGCAGCTGGACTCCATTTATTGGCCACCTGAGAGGCTGTCTGACTCTAAAAGCAACCAATCAGCGTTTGTTTTGTTCAGCATCACATGCATCTCCTGGACATCCAGTAGAAATCCACCAATCAGATGATGACCTCAAAACTCCTGAAGTGTTTCCAATTCTGTATGTCTTATGCATCAGACTTTAGCTAACGCTCTGTGGGCATGACATCTTAGGCTAATTACTCCCCAACACTGAAGAAAAACTAAATAAGCAAAATAATTTAAGGTAGTTTGCACAATAATGTCTGATTTTCACGTGACAACACGTGAGGACATGGGGAACTCTAGCAGTTCCTCACTTATTTTGATGACTAACTATGAGAAGGTGCAGACAGATGCATCAACCATATGTTCTTTCTTGTGTTCCCATGGGAACATAGGAGATTAACTCTTCCTGTCTAACATCAGGTTTGGGCCTCTGATGTCTGAAGCAATAATGTAAATAATAAAAGAACGAGAAGCGATAAAAGAGCGAAAAAACAGAGAAAGCTGAGAAGGTCAACATGACCTCACCATCTCTGTGGAGGAGAGACAGGGCGATCCATCTAAATTACTCAGCTGCAATTCATCCTATCTGACGAATTCAGGCCCTAGAGAGGATAAAGCAGTGTGCATTAGTGTAAAAATCCACTGTCAGGTCCATCAGATACTATTAATAAGAAAATAATTCAAAAATAACAAAACAACGAAGATGCAAGAGTGCTTCTATGGAAAAATCTTTAGTCGTTTGAGGAATAGCACATCATCCTGGTACAATAATGGCTTTTACAAACCCTCTCTCAGCATTATAGCCAGAAAGATGAGAGCAGCCCATGTGTTTCTGATGTGTCAGACAAAGATGCAGCTTTAATCTAAAACAAAAACACACAGTCAAGTCCACAGAACATCTCAAAACATGCAGGTCAACAAATTCAAATAACAAAGAAATGAGATTTTTCTTGAAGAAAGTGTTATTTTTTATGACAATAAGCATATTTCTCAATTCATATTATCATAACCCCCTGCCAAAAAAAACTTTTTTATGTGAAACATTCATGATTCAATGAATCATGGCAGTATTTATTGTACTGCCTTTAATGTACCTAAAATAACAATATTAGTATTACAAATAAAGTGAAAAAAATGTCGGAAAATGGTGGGATAAATTGGGGTGACGTGGTTACTTAAAGCCGCAATCCATAACTTTCGCCTCTCAGCCACCATCTCTGAAACATAACATTTTAGGTAACTGTACTTGTCTTCACATATGTTGAAGTCAAATGAAGCCAAACTGACTTTCACCAGAAATCGGACCTGACAGCTCAAATTATAAATCATTATTATAAACTCACCATTGTGAATCAGGGTAAGGTAACACTGATCTGTTATGTTCTCGCTCAATAACTAATTTTGTTCAATTTCAACCCAAAAAGTTACAGATTGCAGCTTTAATGTCACATTGCCAAAAAACTTAATGGTCATGAAAACAGGGTTCATTTTTTTCATGGAAAATATCAGCTTCAAAGATGTCAGAGTTTATTGCAATAACAATTTTCGGCAATGGCATTTAACATGATATATTTTTCTAAGGGTGTATAAATCGTCTTAAAGAATAACTATTAAAAAACCCTTTGGTGGTGTAATTTATTGAAATTATAAATAGAGTTCTGTTTAATGAGCATGTGCGGGGCTGTTGGATTTCATAAGGTGTGGATTTTCTGCTTACTCGTTAGATATGTGCATGGCTAATGACTGGAGCTGAAGAACAGCTGAATGCAGCAGTAACCTCACACACAAAATAAAGATGAAAAACACTAAAGCATGGAGTGAAGATCAAGGCGACGTTGGAAAAAGCGGACACTTTTAAAAGCGATGTCACAGTTTTGATGAAAGCCAGGCCATGGCGTTTGAGGTATGGCTGCTCACTTTTGATATCCGGACCGGATTCCAACGCCTTACCCGAGTTTACGACAGCTAATTGACAGATAATGGCTTTTGCCCAAGCATGCAGCCAGTCACTTTTTGATTTGTTTACCACTGTCAGACTGTTGTCAAAAGACGCTATTTTTCAAATAATTAAAAGTTGGAAAACCTTTTTTTCAAGATTATAAGTCTGACATAAATTCATGCACTGAGGAAATCTAAAAACAAACTTTTTAACTTTCATAAACAATACTGCATCCAAATGTATTAAAAAATGAGAACCATTACTCAGCTAGCTATGCAAGTCGATTGAGGTTTAATGAATTTCAAAGTGCTATACTGGAACAACGTAAATGCAGGTGTCGCCACAGTGAACCACAAATCCAAACAGTATTAACTGAACAGACTCTGGGGAGAAAACAAATTATTAAAGTATATTTGAATGGGAGAAATCATAACCAAATATGGCAGCTATAATTCCTTGCATTAAATTCTTGCATTATCTCATATTATAGTGAACAAATATGTTTAATCTAATTTGTCAAGAGTTGAAATTACTTCCACATTAAATACATAGCAAAAATGGCAAAAAATAGCTTAAAACCAAGTGAATTAACAAGTGGATTAACATTAAAGGAGCCAATTACCTTTTTGATAGAGGTATTATAATGCGTCTGTAGGCCCCGTCTTGTGTTATTGGTTATAATGTACTTTAGCACGTCAGTTATATATGGTTCCTTCAACAAAAAAGTTTAACTGAACACAGTTCAGTTGTCATGCAGAAATGCTGTGAAGCTTGATATTCTGCTCTTGGAGGCAAACTGTCGCACTTTTAACAGGGTTTGCAGAATTAGCCACAAATACTATGTAAACGAAATCATTCATTATTCTTAACATATCAACAAGACACTTTAGTTTGTAGGATTAATTTGCCTCTCCAGCCTACACAGAAACATAAAAGCAGATTTTAGATAAAAGTTTCAAAATTATTAGAACTTGATTTTAGACTTCTAAATCAAAACCTCAAAGTTTCTTTTCTTATTAAAGGAATAAGGAACAAGCAAATATTCTGTCATTATAGCTTCCCCTCCATGTCGGGTGAATACATAATATCATTTCTGAGAAAACTATTTTTTAATCTTAGAAAAATGTAAAAAAAACCTTTAGATTTCCAATTTCATTCGACATAATCAATAATAATGTGTATGTAAATCCATAATGTTTAATCTATGTGTGTTTGGAAACATCTGCTGATTTAAATGAGGTCCCTTTGGGACAAAAAAAGGCCTTGCATTACTCTTATATAAATCAGAACATTATGAATCTTTTTCCCTCTCGCTGCACTGCCCGGGTTTCAATATTTAAAGTACTTCAACACAAATAGGCTCTTCATCATGGCAAAGGTAGGAGAAAGTTCAGACAACTGCCTGCTGTTTGGCCTGATAAATGAACACCCCTGGCATTTACTTGGGGACTGGAACCCGAATGAGTACAATCCATATTCTGCAGGGAGAGTGTACTTAGTGTTCAACACACCCTGACAATGGTGGACGGGTAGGTGATCGACCAATCATATTACAGGATATTGAAATGATGGAAATGACAGATACAAAAACAAGATAAAGAACAGAACAGAGTCAATGCATATGGCCCTTTGGAAAACAACAGCAATTCTTTGTAGATGTTGAAGGGCTTTGGAGCCCTTTCTTAGCTAACAAGGAACGTCCTCAGAACATTGGCTAATGTTTTCTAAAAGTTGTCTTGGAGTTATCAGAAAAATTGATGCAGTAACTTTAGTAGAACGTCTTTACATTATATACCACATATATTAAAACCCTTATTCTTAAGTTATTAATGGAACATTTTAAAAATGAACTTTCAAAATAACGTTTTTAACATTGTTGTTACTTAATGGAAATGTTAGGGAAACGTTTTCACAACCTAAAACTGTTAGCTGGGTTCTCACTTCAATTATAACAATCCAGAGGAATGACATTATTGGGATCATTTTCAGAGTGTTTTTTTCCCCAGCTAACAAACAAAACATTAACAGCCAATCAAAATCTATTATAATTTAAAGTGCTCACGCTTTCCAAATGGCAAATGACAAGAAGCTTATCGGCAGGATTCAGAACACCACCGAAGTCAAACAACCTTTTTAAAAGTGCAACAGACCCAAAATCATTATTCATGTCTTTGGTTTATAACAGATTATTGACATCTATCTTTGTGACTGTGAAACTGCAGCACACAAGCTTAAAATAAACATAACCAGCCTCTCAAAGTCCCCAACCACCTTACATCAGAGGATCACTGAAAAACACAAATACTGTAAGTACAGATGCTACCTTGGTGAAAAGACACTGATTGTGTAACCCACACTGATTCAACACATAACTGAATCAGAAACATGAGTTTAATGTGCAAATCATATGAGAGCTGAACATAATTCCTCTCTGGACACATGTTTTACCTTCCATGTATTTCTTTATAGTCGGATCTCCACCTAAACAGAGGTTTTGAGCAGTGCCACAGCCCCTGCAAAATGAAACTATACGAGACATCCAGCTAGTATTTAGCCATATGACCTTTATCAAAAGTAATTTCCAACAACAGACTTTATCATAGTCCTTTCAGAGTTAGGCATGCATAATACACTCAACTTTTTTGTGCATGATATATTTCTCTGCACTTTTTCTTTTCTTTCTTTTTTGATGAATATCCAATACGAACCTCCATCAAACCACAAAAAAATGTGATACCTTAAAGGGATTTCAAAACCTGATGACTGTTTGCTTGTGCAGAACATAAAAGAAGATCTTTTTGAAATACATTGGTAACAAAACAACAGTGCCACTTATTGACTTCCACTGTATAGCCATAACACCACTGAGACATTTCTCAAAATATCTTCTTTTGTGCTTCTTTTGAAGCAGAAAGAGCCTATAGGTTTGGAATGATATGAGGGTGAGTAAATGGTAGACAATTACCTATTTGTGGGTAAACTATCAATGTAACCGCACATGTTCCTGTAGCTTAATTGGTAGAGTGTTCCATTAGCAGCACAAAGGCAGTGGGTTCGAGTCCCAGGGAGCACGTATTGATAAAATGTATAACCTGAATGTAAGTAGCTTTGGATAAAAGCATCTGCCAAATGCATACGTGTAAATGTAAACTACAGTACTGTTTATCATGTGACATGGTTTACAATCCACATAACAGACTGAACCTTGTCATAAATGTGATTAACTGGCCATGCATCAGAACAGTGGGAAAGGTTAATTAAAATGACATTATGGGCCGCAGGGATCAATTAGAAATGCCATGATAATTTAGCTGGTTTTAATTTCAAGACTGAAGCATGAAGACTGAACAGACTGGTCCAGAAATGTGTCTATTTACTGTGAGGTTTTACAGGGAAATAAGCACATATTGCAGTTTGCATGGCAATCCTAGATCATCAGAAAGCATATTTAATATGAATGTAGTCTTTAACCTTTTGGCCTATAAAATCATTTCTGCCAGACATAATAAGACCATATGAACAGAAAACATCCTGGGCTTTCTGATACCCAACACCCACTGCGACTCATCCAGCCATTCTATTAAACTGGACTACAACTCTGTAATTGTACTCAGGGCTGGAGAACTGGAAGCCTTTGATAATTGTGATTACGCCCAGCAAGAATGAAATTAATTAAAAACTACCTCGATAGGAGCCTCATTATGAGGTCCAACTTGTTTTAATTTCTTTGCCTCCTTTGTAGCATATAAAAAGAACACTTATTTTCAACACCAAAACAACAGGCTCCATTGTATATGCTTTTGGAAAAAAGTAACCTTTCTGTGTTAAATATTGCATGCAAAACCCACTTCTGGTTATAGATCAGTAAATCTGAGCTCTCATCTGATGAGTGCTACGCAAGTACACAAATTTGTGCAACACTGGGGTAACAAATCGGTACTTAAGAGCAAGTTTTATTAAATGTATATTCTGCACTTACAGGTCTGGGACAAATTATTCCAATGCAACAGAAACCAATGATATACTTAGCCACGAAAAATATGAACTATCGGTGTAGTCCATCATTGTAAAGCAAAAAATCTATTTACCTGACTAAGCGTTATTCTTTCAGCTACACTGGCAGGGCTTTCTAATATCAAAAGCAATGCTGATTATTATAAATGTGTTAGGAATTCATGGGCTGTTTGTAATTTCTGCCAGGAGGGACACATTTAATCATCAAACTGCGTAAGACAGCGGTACACGCAACCATTTGTCATCCGGCCACATAGAGTCTTTGTGAACAACAACCTAAACGCGAACCTCATTCATGATAGACACAAAATATTTCATCCCTGCACTCTATACTTATTTCCATTTCCATAATCTCTCAAGGCAGAATCATTATTATGTTTTATTCATTTATGTAGCACCCTTAAGCTTTTAATAAAAATCACATGCTATTCCAATAAACACCAGCGAATGTGGGGCAGCGTACAGCGTACGGACATGGGCCTCTTATTCTCAACAGATTGTTGAACATTTACATTTATGTTCTCAGAAGACATTTCTTTAACAAACAACGTACACACAGAGGGTTACAGGCAATTACCACAACAAGGTCCTAGGGATGTAAAACGCATGCTGACTAAAGCCGGCGACCACATTTTTGCATTTTCTGAAGAAATCTGCCTTACAGGACAACTCAAAAGACTCTAAACTAAACTAAAGTCTAAAGTCTTCACATATTCTGTTCCCTAGGTATTACTCAGGTCCCTTCTAAGGAAATGTTTATAGAATGCATTCACATGAAATATTTGCAATTTAAATACGATTTAGAAGAATACGATTTCCACTTGTAAATGTAGCTTTGTAGACTTGGTTTGTTGGTTTTTAAGACAAAATGTGTAATGCTCTCTACCTTAGTGTCGCTTTGGATAAAAGCGTCTGCTAAATGAATAAATGCAAATGTAAATGAAATGTTGCTCGGAAAAACAAAATATTTTTATGTTATTTTTACCAATAATTTTACTTATAAAACTACTACATTTGACAGCACGGTCAGCTTATTTGGACATGAATCCATAGTGCATTTACACCTCACAGCCCTGTTCTGATTTGCATCAATTAAAATACTGCGTCTAGTACTGCTTCTTCCATTTGGAAGGTCTTATATGTGAAAAGCCAACATTAGTGTGCAGGTGTGAGCTACTGCAAGTCTGTCAAAAGGGATCAAACGCATTCCAAGAAGTTCTCCAATGAGAAATGCATGTGTGCTTATTTGAGACATTTCACTGCAGATGTGCCCACAGTCATCCCATAACTGTAACCTCATTGATGACATGTCTGTGGACTCCTGGTCTCATCGGCTGGAGATGTATGTAAGACACGTCTACAGGTGCAGCAACAGGCAGACGCATTACTGAGTCTGAACTGGCTAATTGACTAAAAACTGTTCTGAGTTTAGAAGGACAAGACGACAAAGTCTAATGCAGTATTTAGACAGGATCACTTTACATATATATCAATGATTCCAAAAAGACACGCTGACCTTTAAACTAAACCGTATGTGAAAGAAAGCTCTTTTATTTATAGAAAATAACCAATAACTCTCTGTGTGTGTGTATACATATATGTGCTCTTTATAAAACATATTTGCTGCATAAACTATGTTTGTGTATGTATGTTATTATTATTGCATATATTGTATATGTAAATGTAAATACACACACATACAAACATATAGTATATACAGCAAATAAATAATATATACAGCCCATATATCATATATATATTATATTATTATGTTGTGCTCTAGATTATTTTTATGTCGGTACATTTATGGTAACACATGACATCTCTCTCGTAGCTGACTGTATTACCTTATCAGTTGTATCTCTTTTAGTGCTTTTTGTCCGTAATAGTGTGAAAATCTTCCTGTTCGTTTTTTGTCTCTCTGCTGCAGTTTAAACAGTATAGCAGAACATGTATATAGTGGTCTCACGCAGTCTTTGTGTTTTAGAAGAATTTCCTCTATTTTGACCCCTGACAGATCCGCTGAGTCTCCGACGTCACTAACGGTAACAGTATTCATACAGTAGATGCGTATCCCCTACCACTAATTATTCTGAAGGACAACAAGCACATGTTAAGTGCCCCATATTTACCACCAGCCGAGCTGTCACTCTGAGGTCTTACGTAGGCACTAACTTAAAGCAGGAAATAAGAACCAAAGTGGGTTACCTCATAACCTGTCCCCATGGCAACAAGCGTACATGCACTCCTCATCCACAGCAGATGCGGCAGAAAAGGTCTATTGAACCTACCAGCCCACAAACAGGCCCTGTTTGCCAGTGCGTACAGGAATAAATCTCTCTGTTTCTCAAACGTGCTCTCATTGCTTTCTGATGCTCCATGCAGAACGGGACAGAGAAAAGTGGATCCTCCCAGTCCACCTGTCACAGGAAGTGCAGGCTGGCTATCTTCATTGGCATGGCAACTATAGATGCACAAATGGACTGAAATACAATAACTGAACAAGGAAATGTTTTGCCCCTGAAATAACGTTCTCACATAGAGAGCTTTGTGGAGCCGCTGCGGTGACCTGACATTTTAAGAGGGTCTCTGAAATGTTAAACTATTTGATAGAACGGTGTTTAAAAGGAATGCGAGAATTTTGTCGCAGCTAAATGCAAGTTGTGGAGAGCACTTGTATTTGCAATTATGTTAATGAAAGCTGTCCAGAAAAAAAGCCTGCTGAGCAAATGACTGACGCATTTAGTGCATATTTTAATATTTTTGCACAGGTCTGACAGTTTCTCTTCATGCATTTTGTGAGTCTTATTGTTAACCAAAAAAGAGCTTTGTAGCTTTTTATTCTATTAGCATGAAGACCATATATATGCTAGTCTTCTAAAAAGAGGTCACATGATCTATCTATCTATCTATCTATCTATCTATCTATCTATATATCTATCTATCTATCTATCTATCTATCTATATATCTATATATATATATATATATATATATATATATATATATATATATATATATATATATACACATATAGATATAGAAAACTCAAAATAAAGAAATAAATAAATAAATGTGTGTATTTCCTCAAAACATGAACAAATAAATGGATAAACCAAACTGTTGACCAGTAAAATTTCTTTAGAACAGGAATGTCACACTGACACAACCTGCCACAGACAAGCAGCAAGCAAACCACGGTTTTGCTGGGCTGTGCAACGTACACTTAAAGCTAATGCTTGTTTTAAAAGCAGGCTGAACCCTTGAGTCTGTCCGGCTCTAACCTTCCACTTCAAAGGGAAACACAAAGGAAAATTTGTCAGACCATTTTATGGGCTTTTAAACTTCACCAGTTGAGGAAGAACCTGAGAAAATGCTTCCATGAATAACCAACCTTTACACGTTCCATGTGGTTAAGCCTCGTCTGACAGTTCAACACTGTATAACTTGCATAAAACCTCCATTTCCGCAAAAACGTGTACAAAAAAGTTCTTAATAACACCCTTTCCACCCGAGTGAACCTTTAAAGTATTTCTACGAAAGTGCAGGTTTTCACATTTAAAAAGGTTGTATGTATATTCTGAGCCTAGTGGGCGTAACAGTTTAGCTAGCCCTAATTTAGAGGGCATTAAAATGGCTTTTCTTATCTCAATATACCAAGAGTGGCCAATGTAACATGTTGATCATGTCTGAAAACCTCACATCATAGTCATTTGGAACGCAAACATCTCTGTCACAAGCCTGTAGTATCTCATTAAAGCACATCCTTGTTTTTTTTAAAAAAGGCTGTAGTTACCTTGTTCTTTCATTGTGATCTCTGCTCCTCTGACATGGTTTAATCTATATATTGCTTTCTTCTTATCATCTCTTAATAGAATTATTTAATACATTCTGTCAGAAGCAATCACATATCCTGCCAGTTGTGTGGCCAGTCGCAATCCTGCTTCTTTTCTCTCCATGTGGTTAATCTGACAGCACCTTCTGTGGTAACCCAATTAAAACGTCCCCTCAGAGCATGTGTGTGTGTGAGGAAACACAACAGATTAAAGGCGGCGCTTGTAATGCTCCTCTCTTTAATAATCGTACAATAAGAACAACATCCTCTGCCTCGGCCACAGCAGCTCGAGTCGCTGCCTTCAGCAGCTGAATAAATGAAAACAACATGTTATGGAAAGTGAAATACAAATGACAAATTCTGACATATAAAGATGTATGTGCAGAAAATGTCATTCATTTCTTTTTTCTTATGTTTTTCTAATTTCTTTACCTTATGATTTGATGAACATTTGATGAACATTGCCCTAAACTGTGCTTTTTTACCCCGAATACAATAAAAATAACTGGAATTGCAGTAAATATAAACATAATTTGGCAATGGAAAAAATAATACTAACAATTAAAAATAACAATGAATAATAATAATAGTATAAATGATAAAACAAGTTAATATATATCATTTTTAATATGATGCATTATTGTAACATAAAGACTCATTAAGTCAGATTTCAGAGTTTAAATGTTCGGTTTAAAATGCACATTTTCCCCCGCTGCTTTCCTTTCATTTACTCGTACTATATATACTTTTGCACTGTTCTTTTTCCAAGTCTCACTGAAGAAATTACCACAAATCATCACAAAATCATATTAGAGACACTCAAAATTGGTTCAGAGAAATTCTATGTAAATTTTATGAATTAAGTAGAAAGCAGATGATCTCCCACAATTACCGTCGCAGTCCACTGCGCCCTGCTTTCACAATCTCAGCTCATTCTGTTTTTGGCTTCCTCGCAGATTCAGGATACAGCATACTGTGTTTTCTAAAATAATTGGTCTGAAGGAAGTACTTGCAGAAGCTGGTCAAGGTAGCCTCTCTATTTCTGGGGCCGAGCATTAGAGCCCCTTTGAACTAAATTACGAAATATGTAAAATACCTCCTTATTATTTTCCTTCACCACAAACAGGTCTGGAATATTACCATCCTGCTAAACAACAACCTAGCCAAGCCATTACTCTCCTGTATAACAAGCATAACAAGTCCCCTCGACTCTAATATGGTCTCTGATTGCTGTTCCTAAAAGACTTCTCAGCCTAAGACATTATCAGACGTGTGTGATTATGTCATGTTGGCGGTAATGACTCCATCCATCTTCTGCTTAAGTTCACAACCCGTGCTGACCAGAAATGACACCCACCTAATCTAGTAGAAACCAGATTAAACATCTAGCTGGAGAACCCCTGTGGAGATCGGTGTGTCTCTTCAGACTCTGATGATAGAACATCTGTGTTACACAGAGAGCTTCTCCACTCATTACTTTTGAAGTCGACCATGCATTTCAAGTACCCCACCATGGGGTTGTCAAAAATTACAGTGGAAATTATGGCTATTTTTTACTGGTAATTACTTACTGGATGCCAAGGAGATCTTCTACCATGGAAAATTGGGAAAATCTTATTTAAGATGATGATTAACTGACCGCTCAGCTTTGAAAAGTACTTCAAGTCAACGTGTAATGGCATTTGTTATACATTTTGCCATACTAATCTGATGTGATTAATCTATATTTGACTTGAATAAATGTACGACTGATCTTGAGTTTTTATTTTTGGATTTGACGTAACAGTGTGGAGTCAGATGAATGGAGGGGAGGGGTTGAAAAATGAGAGGATTTGGTGACATTAATAAAAAAGCTTGGAAGACTGGAAGCAAAGTAAATCAGTCAACAATAACTTCATGTGTTCAACTGTCAGTTGCCAAAACATCTTCATAGGTTTCTCACTCTCATGTCATTGCATATAAGGTCAGTTACTGATGATTATCCTGGGACATATGTAAGTTTGTTCAAATATAATGATATATATATATGAACAAAGTGCTGTTGGCATCAAACGATACAGACTCAGATACAGATTTTTGTCATTTCCATTTTGCAGTTACCTGTGGAGGTAAATAACAGCACTGGTAAATAAAACTTATACTTCAAAGCTAACGTATGACTTCAGAAAACTTTGTTTGAATTACTTTCTAGATACTTTTACCCTTCTCACCTTTTGTGCCTGTTTTTGGCGAAAGAGAGTAAGACATAAAGGTTTAAAGCAACACGAGGGTGCGGAAATGATCACAGAATTTCAAATTTTCAGTAAACTGTTCCTTTAATGTACAATGACCTTCAAGTTTTAGGAAAGTTGGTTCTTTTTCCTCTCTTGTATAAGTTGCTGCTGAGTGTGTGAACGTCTCTGTCAACCTTAGTGAGAAAAAAAACAGATTTTAAGCAGCTTAACTGAGAAGTCACACACCAGGGTTTAAAGTTGTATATGGATGTAACAGAGGGGGGTTTTGCTAAATGGCCTCTTAATAGAGACACACACACACACACACACACACCATTACAGAATTTACAATGTTTGAATACAATTTTTTATAACCAAGCAATGATGTAAATACAACGTCTAAACAACTGGATGTTTTGAACGTTTATGTTCTTAATGGAAATGCTAGGGAAACATTATTACAACCTAAAACTGTCAGCTGGGATTTCACCTTCTTGTGGCAGGGAACAGTTGGGATTAGCAGATGGTAAACCCGCCCGTTTCTTCCAACAGAATTTTAGGGTCACTTAGCATGAAATAACTCTATGTGACCCTGATGCTCCCGTGGCCTTTTAAGTAATACTTACAGAAATGCCTCAGCTAGCATGAATGACCTGCTATTCCACCCTGTTCTTTATCCATATCACACCTCCGAGTCAGTGACTCTGCTGAGCTCAGCTAATCTTCGCCACTCGCTAGCTTTAGTCATTTTGTTCATCTTCTAGTTATTTCAGAGAACGCCTGGGGTGAAAATGCTTTGATATTAGGAAAGGGCCACATGGGTACAGAAAAAGCTTTCGTTTTTATAGCCAATGTGTGAGTAAAATTTGCTTAAACCAACATAAAGTAAAACATCACCTGGCATTCTGTACTGGTGGAAACATTGTGTATATGATAAAAATGAAAACCTCATAAAATATTTACTGTCGATTAGAGAGCAGTATGGATTTTGTGCTTTAAAACAGAAAAATATAACCAGCAATTGAGTTTAAAAGACAGCGATGTTGTAAGTGCTCTGATATTTGTAATATCAAGCGCTAATGCTGTAGCTGATGCAACCTTTCAAAAACCTTGCCAACAGCTTGCTGACACAGTAATGTAATGCCGAATAATGTAAGGCTAAGGTAACAGAAACCTAAAAAAAACTATGGCAATAATAGCAAATATTGACAGATTTAAAACAGAAGCTTCCCAGCTAACAGAGAATGAGAACATTCTCAGAACATTACTAACATTACTTAAATGTTCTCTCAAAGTTATCAAGACGTTCTTGCAGTAACTTTAGTAGAACATTTCCCTAATGCTATACATGTATATATCAAATACGTTATTCTTAAGTGGTTAATGGAACATTTTATAAACATTACAGAATTAAAAAGCTGTTTGAATAACATTTTATAACAGCAATAATGTTAATACAATGTCTAAAAATGGGCGTTTTGATCATTCCTAAAACTTTCACAACAACAATTTTTAACGTTTTTGTCACTTAATGAAAATGTTATGGAAACATTCTTACAACCTAAAATGGTTTCACCATTGAAACCTCATATGAATTTTTAATATCTTTAACCTCATGTATGAACAACATATAAATGCTCGTAATTCTTACTTTAGCAGGCACAATGAATGACTTCAGACTTGTGAGATAATGCAAATTTTGGATGGGTGTATCGATTACATTGATGTTATGGAGCTGTCATGTTGATTTATTGTTTACAAAGAAATGGCAGCTGTACACAAAACTATATGTTAATTGAATTCATATGCCACAAGCCACACATACATCAAAATGACAGAATGGATGCGAGCAGGTTCAACATTGTAATGCCCACAAGCTTCTCATGAGTGAACGCCCAATCGCTTTTGTATTCAGGCTGATTGGCGCATTGAGATTCAGGCTTTGACTTAGGCTTGGACTAAACGTCGTAGCAAGAATGACATTATTGACATATATCCTAACATTTAAACAGCCTAAGCTCATAAGCTGAGCTCATAATTTGTTCTTGGAAATCATTTTTCTATTTGTCTTTTTGGACAAAGTTACTTTCCACACTGCATATCAAGATCCGACCTCAATCTATTTTATCTGACTTATTCTCATTTCTGTGGATGGAAAATTAAACCATATTTAATTGATTGACTCTGAAGAATATAAAACAATTTGAATGAAATCAGCAAAAATCAGGAACGTGGCAGATGGTTTCAATGGATAGCTGACTATTTAATCGTGAAAAACTTTTACTGTTTTCCAGGAAGTAAACTCCTGAAATCTGAGCCAATCTCTCATTAATCAGAGCTGAATTATTATTAGCTGCTTCATATATAAATTGAATTAAAGTTATAGTACAGTATTCGGTTTTAGTGCATATGGTGCATGACTTTTATTATTACAACCGAACATCCAGCTGTTAAGAGGTTCAAAAGATTTAAACTGCATTTAACGTCATAATATGCTTATTAAAGTGAAGTTAATGCCTTCACACATTCATCTCCTTTCAAGGAGAAAGAAAACAATGTATAAGTGTTGGGTTTGGTGTGTTCATGCTATAGCTGATATTTCATACAAAAAATACATATGACCTCACTTTTGCTAAACAATCCATATGGTTTTCATTTATAAATAACTATTCCTGTTTCTTCATTATTAGTAACTCAGGTGATTCATTACAAGTGAGACTTGCTCTGTCTTATCTCTTCATTGTACTATTGGCCATTTCAATACTGTTCCAGTATATCCAGTATATAAAAGTAAAAAAAAACACACATTTGTGTTGATTATCTACATAAGAAAGGTTGGTTTAAACTGTTTCTCACAGTGGGCTGAACAAATGTGCTAATAATAAACCCTCCAGGACTCAACCAATGTGACGCAATGACTGTCACATAACGTAATTAATATTCATGATCCTAGCCACACCTTGTACAATCTGTGCATTGTGCCAGTGACAGTAACTAATAACAAATGTGATAGTCAATGGCCTTCCCTCAAATCATGTCATGTCCAGGACTGTGCATTCTCAAATCAATCCCAGTTCACTTGAGGTTTGCTTCCTGTAACTGGAACACACATCACAGTTTTTGCAGTAGATTGTAGCAGACTGTAGTAGATTATAGATTATATATTATATTTTAGAGTACATTTGTGGCAACTAGATACTTAAAACTATATAATACCCAAGAAGATGTGCCGAATTCATTTTTCCAAAACGCTCCAACAGCGACCACTCGAACGTTCTTCGATGATTAAAACACAAACTGTATGATTCTGTGAACAGTTACTGATGTCGATGTATTTCATCTTAGAAGCAAACCTTTCGTCTCTTTTTTATCTTCTCTCCTTGTTGCGAAACACTGGAACATTAGCATGGCTATAAAAAGCAGCGAAGAGCTTTGATATGTCTCATCACCATACCTCACATCCCCGAACTCCTTAAAAGCTTCCATGGTATTGTGGACAATCTCTCTCACTTTTTCTCCCGATTCTTTCTCAAACCTACTTTTTTCTCATCTGTGGCAGTAATGATGGTGTGCTTTCTGAGGTGTAACAGACCAATTACAGGTCTCGAGGTGGGCTGGCGTCTTATAAAAGGTGTGTGTGAAGTTTAATTTGAACATAAAATGGGTAACCTTGAGGGTGTTTATTTTTAAGCAGTGCCCGTGAAGTGACATCACTTGACAAGTCAAGGGGCCGTCAAGCAATAATTTGAGCATTAGCGAACCTGTCAGAAATTATCAAAATGTAGTTCTTGATTTTTTAATTTACTAATAAAGTAGAGGCACTTCTGAGATAATTACATATCTGAACCCTTCCCAGACCCGCTGCACATCACACAGTATATGCAAGCAGCTGTTTTGAAACTCGCAGCAGAAAAACTCTTGGAGGGGAGTGGTTAACAGTTCTGGCCACACCCACTCGGTCAGACTGACCTCATTAGAGAAGGTCTGCCGTTCCAGAAGTACACTTTCAGATTCCCATGAAAGATTATACAAGGGCACATGCATCTAAAAAAAAAATACATAACAATCATGGATAAATCATTTATAATACAAACTGCAATATTCCTTAAAAATAAGAACAGAATATTTAGATTTCAGTGTGACTTTAAGGTGCTATACATTTCAGTTATTTCTCATTTATTTCAGTTTTCTACAAGACTCACAGCCTGTTTCCAGAACAGTCTTGTTTGCGTGTGCATCTGCTGAACGTGATTCTGGTGGTGTGCGGTGGGGAATCGGGATGCAGCGTGTGCGTTTCCCCGGGCCGCTGTGCTGCCTCATCCCGGGTGAGACGAGCCCTGTTACTGCACCTGCGGAAAATATTGATCAGTGGCGAGCTGCACAGCAGTGGTAACGCTGAGGCACTCGAGCCAGTGGGAAGAAAAGTGCACGGCAGATACGGGCCGTGCAAACGCACAGGGTAATGTTGTAGAGATGCTCATTACGAGGATGTTCGGCATAACAAGCTGTGCTGGCTGGCATCACAACTGCACAGAGAAGCCCAGAGTAAATAAAAACATACTGCAGGAATTTCATTTCATCCGGCAGGATCTTAACCGAGTCCTACAATCCTACTGGATAGTGTGTGATATTTAACAGAAGCTTAATTGTATTGGAGTGGAATAGTGTTTTATTGCTGGACATTTAAATGAGATCACAGAGAGAGCTATAGGCATTCTAACATTTTTCTTTTACATTAAACAAACAATAAAGACCTAATTTCATTACTTGGTTTTAAAAGCGTTATCTTGCTGTCATTATGTTTATAGATATTACAAACTGTTCCAGCAGCAGGTGCTGCGGACACATTACATTAACAAACTCATAACAGTGTGTTTGACCACCTGAACACAGAACATGAGCAATATTCTCTGTATTAAACAAACTGTGCAATTTTGCCGTGCAGCACAGACATTTTTTGGCTATGTTAATTCAACAGTTTTTCAATACTTTGGGAACTTTGAGTAATTTGGATACATTTCATTTGGGAACTTTCATTATCCAGTACATTGTAGGTTCATTTAAAACTTCCCGCAACAGCATTCACACACGCAGCTGTAGCTAAAAATTACATCTGATCAATACAAGCAATTCTGAGATATCCAGTACTAGTCTGAGCCTGGGGTAATGCCAACAAACCATTCAAAAACTGTCTGACTGGGCACAGAAACAGAGAAGGCTGGCTAAAATCTCTTCTTTCTGTAAGTCTCAGATTGACCACCCCAAAATTCATGCCAGCTTGAATAAGTGGACAGTTTTGGCCTAATAAACTGAAAATTTTATCTTCCAGCTAACAATTTTAGGTTGTAAAAACATTACATTAAATCATAATGTTAAAAATTAATGTACAACACTTTTTTGTCATGCTAATGTTTTTGCTTGGTTATAAGAATGTCAAGAAATGTTCTGTAATGATTTTAAAACATTTCACAAACAACTCAAGAACATTTTTGATATATATGACATGCAATGTTAAAAAGTTCTTATATCGTTACTACAAGAACCTTTTTGATAACTTTGATTTAACTTTTAAAGAACATTAGCCAACAAACTGCAAATGTTTCCTGTTAGCTGGGGTAGATTCTGTGCTGATAGTCGAAAGTCTTTGCTAGACTAGTTACCAAGTGTCCCTCCGAACAGCCTGTCCCGTAGCATCGCATTTCTCAGCTGTGATTAGGGCAGCACAAGCGCTCTCAAACTCGTACAGATAGTCTCAGAGAGAATTTCTGCACAGTAGAACTGCATGGATTGTCCTGCAGTCTCAGCCTGCCCATCCTTATGCCCCGGCAATTACCGCATCTATTCTGAGAGATGTGACACATGCTCCAGAAATGTGTGGAGTATAATGAGCTCGAACGCTCTCACGCGCCCTTAATGCACAGAATGTCTCCAGAATGTTGTATTCAGCAATTCTACATGCGCTTTGCGAGGGTATGAGTAAAAAAATAATAATGAACCGTGCTGCTTTAATACTGCAAAAATTAATAGAAAGAATCATTCAATATACAGGCATTGTTTTCCATAAACTAAGGATAATGACAAAATCTTTGACAAAATCTCAATTTGCTCTCCAGTTAATTTCAAAGCTGTCTGGGAAAAAACAATAGAGTCATTTCAGAGATCTCATTCACTATTTTTCTTACCTACAGACTTTCATGTATCCATAAGGAAGAACATCCATCTACAGCTTATGAGGGTTCTTCCTGCTTTCTTGGAAATCTGAAAGTGAACAAAATACAACAGAACTACATTATTTTTGTATAACAATTTTTTAATATTCAGCACAACTACAGTGAGAACAATACCATTGTTGTGTTGTGAATTATTATAACAACAAAACATCCACAATCTTCAGAGCTGCTACATGTAACAACATAAACAACATAAGTTTACTGTATACTGAATCAACAACCCCACAAGGTCCACAATTTGTCCGTATGAATGTGCTTCCTCAGGGAATTGAACACATGACTTTGTTGTTGCTAGCATCGTGATGTAGTCGAGATATAAGAACTAACCACTACTCAAAGGTCTAATGCATCTACATGTCTTCATCTGACATTTTCCTCCGAGCGCTCCATAAGCAGAACATAACTCCCACAACAAATCTTAGCCTGTGAGTTACAGTATTAAACATGTAACATGGCCGATGTTCCTGCAGATGTCTGAATATGAATGATAAGGGTTGTGTGTGTGTGTGTGTGTGTGTGTGTGTGTCAGAAATGATTTAGATGGTCCTGTCAGGGAAATGTAAAAAAGAAAAACACAGAAACAAGAAGAATCTCTTGTCTAGTACTCTGTGTGTGATTAAGCACAGATCAATGGTTTAGTTAATTGTCTACATAATCTTGTAAATCGACAACGCTCTGCTCGACATGGAACCCAGTGTCCAAAAAATGAAGGTCGTAAAAAGCGAAACGGTTTTATGGTGAAGAAGGATGAAGAAAGTGAATTAATAAATCTCACAGTCAGATCATCAAAGCAGCTGATTAATATGCATAATGTATTATTGACAGCAGGAGCAAGAGAAGCTTTTCATATCTCATGAAATCGTATTTTTGGGTACAACAGATCACTTTCAATGCACGAGCGTGTCACAACATCCTGCTATGAACGTATGAAAAAACAAGACTGTTAAAATATGAATTTAAGTTGAGAATAGAAAGAGTGGCTGTGGAGCAAATGGCAGAGAATGTTTATAGAACTGAAATGAAATGTGTTATTTTGGCCCATCACTAACATTCGAAACAAACACATGGCATTGAATCAAAACCCATACTCAAAACAATACTTTCATTGCAAGATACTGATTTACAGTCTTTGTTATGTCTCCATTTATTCATTTATTTGAAAACATACACAGCAATGACCAATAAAAAATAAACTAGATGCATATATTGTCAGTGCATCAATTGTTTTCTTATCGTTGAATGGCAAAGTCAGGCCTACAGTCAAAAAGCGGTAGGAGATATAACCAAAACCTAGATAAATCTAATTTTACAACATGATTTCGGCATTTGTTTGTGCTGCTAACTGAGAAGAGGTGTGCTGCTAGTGATTAGCCACCACCCAAAACCCCAACAGCAAATGCCATAGCAACACCCTACCAACATGCTAAAAAACACACTGAGAACATCTAAGCAACCACAAATCATCTCCACGGCAACCATCCACAGCATCCTTCCATTGTGACAGTGATGTCTAATAGTCAAGTGACATTTTCTTCAGAAATCTGGCAGTTGTTATACTCAGGAACTTCCATTTAGTGTGGGAAGAAACCCTTGAAATAACAACAGTTTATAAGGCTCTGTGAAAAATAAATGAATAAATGCAGAACTGGCTTGTTTCTAACTCGATAATCACAAAGCTGTAGTTGCGTTCTGTGCTACAAGTTTAGGCTATATTGAATTTTATAGTTGATGATTATGTGCTACATTTTAGGCAAACCTAACAGCCCCTTCTTTAAAAAAACATTACTGACCAATCACACATTAGCAACTACTGACATCCTTTTATTATAAGTAAAGCTTTTAATTAGCTTCCAAGTCTATGAAGTCCTTTGTGTTTGATTGATGATTGTTGGTGGATATTCATGGCATTGGTGAGTTAGGTTTGCATTGATTCCACTGGAAATTTAACAATGTATATATTTGTTTCTGTAAAGCTAGTCTAACATAGCAACAGTAACCAATGGGGCCTTGGCCAAGGGTTAATTGTCCAATCACTGAAGAGATTGTTACTGTTGTTAAAGTACCCTTGAAATGTATTTTTCAGTTATCAGGTCGAAGTGCCGTGAATCACGCAAGTAAATAGTTTCCTTTAATAAACTATCCTGCTTTTCTTTGTGTTCCATGTGCATTCAGACACATAGACAGAATATTTTGTGCATTTTTTCAGTCTTTGTACCGACAGCCTTTAGAAGTTAACGCTTATTGGAATTATGCTATGTATTTAAATGCATAGCAAAGACAATGCAGAGTAAAATCTTAGCAACAAAGTGTATCTCACATTGAGTGCGAGTCAAAGAACTAATCTAAAGCAGACAAGAGCTTGGACGCTTGTTTTCTTGTAAACTTATAATTGAGTTTTGTAGTGTGAAGTGAAGTGAGTTATAATACAACTGTAATCTAACTTTACGTGTCACTTCCTGGAGTTTAGCACAGTAACTTGTATTCTACGGAATTTCATTTGAGTGAATATTGTACCAGAAACATTAAAGTGGCTTAAACTTGAAGATAAGATGCAACTTCTAAATTTGATTAAAAAATGTTCTTTTGGCACAGAGAATCCTGCTTTCAGAAGGGAGAGTGATAATCTCAGAATGAAGAAATCATCACCATAAAATAAAAAAATCCCACAGACTTATAGTGTTAACTATTACCTAATACCTTGACTGGTATTAGACTGGCCTTTAAACTCATACTATAAAGAACTTTTTTTAAATGCCCAGCAACTTCCTCATGACCACCCAGAACATCCTAGCAATGGTCAGGCAACAACCCTAGAAACAGTTCTGAACATTTCAGCAACATCCTAGCCAGACCTATACAGTACATCCCTTCAACCATACAAAGCATTCAGACTGCGCAGGCTGCAGACTTTGTCTTTATAAAACAAAAGCATTTCAAGTACACGTGTGCCTTCAAACTAACCTTCAAACTGTTTTAAACTTCCAGGCTTGGTCAAACCAACATTGTTTTTGTCAAACCAACAGGTTTGTCTTGACAAACTTTACTTTTCTGGTATAAACCTGGTTTTCACATCAAGTTTTCCATGCTGCTGACCATGCAGCTATATAAAAAAGTGTGTGGTTACATTTCACAATAATGTTGGCGTGCAACTTTTTAAGATGTAATTCAGAGCAGCACCTCAGAATTTCCCACAATGCGGCTGTGCTGTGGCAGCTAATTCTGATGTTTCTTATCTCTAGCTCGTTTCTCTGTCCTTCCATGAACTGCCAGGTAATACTGACTTGCACAATGAGGTACTGCTCAACCTCCTACACAGCACGTCTAATGAAGAGTCGGCGTGTGCCACACGTTATCCATCAACAGTTGTTAGCTAGTCGAGATGACAATTAAATTATTAGCAAGCCTCATTGAATAGCTACTGTGCTGCAGATTCCTGCCTCCATAGCAACTGCAGAGTTAACTAGTGAGATGAAGCTGTCCTGGTAACTAATAGTCATGGCTCTATCGGGTGCAACTACTTTCTCTACAAGGAAAGCGCAAAGGACAGATGCTTTAGCGTTATTAGGAAATGCCACAGATGTCGAGCTGCTTTGTTTGAAAGACCTTGTAAATATGTTGGATATTGCTTTCCTATTGTCAAAAATTTATAACCAATACAGGCCAGATACAGAAGAGAACACAGTATGAACTGTGAAGACACCTTGAAGATGACAGCTACAGTAGGAGCCTTATGATGAGAAGCAGAACTTTTGATAGCAGAACAAAAGCATGTTTTTACATGCTTAAAACTATTTTTATGTGCTAACAAGTGTGATGTGTGACTGATTGAATTTTTTGTTTAATAATAGAGATGGATGGATGAAATGATGATGAATGGATGAAAAAATACATGGATGAACATACGGATGCATGGATAGATGGATGGATGGATGGATGGATGAATAGATTAAACTATGCTGTCCATAAAAAACCTTGGTTGGTTAACCAGGTTGTCCAGCATGATTTGTCCAGCATCTGGTGAAGATGAAAGACTAAACTCTCATTGGTTAAACTTATTAAACACTGTATGGACACCAGCACAAGAGAGTTCTGTGTTAAAGACCAACACACATAATACACAATTCTGGTTTCAATAAATAAATATACAGTTATATTTAATAAAGAGCTAAAACCTACTGCAAGCCTATAATATTATTCTAACCTTAACAACCAAGAGGGCATATTTTGAATTCAACTACAGAAGGCAAAAACTTGCAGGCAGCACAACTCAATCAAAATGTCCCCTCATCTCAGTAGCTGACACGACTTCTTGACTGAAAATACAAAGTTACTTAAAAACTGCCATGTCACCGCACAAACAACTGTTTGAACTTCCTCTAAGATTTGTGTACAGCTGGGTTACTGTAATATTAATGGTGCAGAAACAAAGCACAAAATTAAATTTACATTACGTAATAAATCAAAGGTCCTGGGAAACGCATGACAGCTGGCAGCAGGTGCGAACAATCTGCCAAGAACTAATGTCATAAAGACATATGACATATACGCCAACATGGAAACTATAGCACATAAAAGTTATCAAGGATAAAGAATACCTGGATCAAGAGATCCTAGATCAAATCAATCAAACATGTTATTTCCACAAGCCGACCTGACAATGCTTTATTTAGAGATTTTGCTGGAGGCGTGTGGGAAAACTCGGGAGGACTTTACCGCAAGCTCTGGTTGTTGGAGGATTTGACTACAGCTTCATAAAAGACCAGTAAGAAGGGGCACGTTTGATACGCATGCAGGAGTACTTGATGTTTTTTTCTTCTTCTGAGCATGTTTGAATTAATTGAAAGTCTAATTACAGTGTCTGGAATCCCAGTGGTTAGACTGCACACGCTTTTTATTGCTGGAGACCCTCTACAGGCGGTCGAGCGTATCTTAATTTCTCTGCCACTCCTTTGAAATGCACTCTGTGCTCTTATAGCATGCTAAATTCTGAGCATTTTTACTTGTTACTTAAGACAGCAGTTGTCTACTCACCGAGATCCCCCAAAGGTCCCTTTTAAGTGAGCTCACAGGTTTTGTTAGGACAGATCAGTGCTGTAGACAGACAGTGAACTGTCCATAATTACATTATACAATGAACCGTGTCTTAAGAGAAACACTATTGTTTGTTTTCCCCTTATATAAAGACTTGCACTGACTCATGCAAGCAGATTCACGAGAATAAACTGAGGAACTCTCTTGTTGTTGTTTGGGTTGGCAAACAAGTTACAGGATCCTTTAACAGAAACGTCTACGAGTCACATTCTGTTCAGTTTCTTTTGTATAACATCCAGTCATTCACTTTTCAGTCATTTCATCCCTCTTTCTCTCCGTTTTACTTTGGTGCTTTTGTCTTTTCCCTTTTCTAGTTAAATAAAAAAATGGCATGCATGAATAAACAATCCTATTTTTCATTAATAATAAAATATGAATAAATTATAAATAATACTAAAAAGTAAATCATGCAAACAACTGTACATTTTGTCACAGCCTTTACTTAAAAAATAATAAAAAAATTAACACATAATAATAAACAATAATAAAAAAGTAAACATCCAAATTACTGTACATACTGTACATAGTCTGGCTTTAATGTTGCAAACCATAGAGCTGCAAAACTATGTAGCAAACCTAGACCGAGCGATAAAAACAGCAAAATGTTCCAGCCAAATGTTATACAATATATAAGCACTCTGTATATACGGTATACATGTTATATAAATTCCTTTAATCTGCTTGATAGCTTACACGCCTCGCTCCACCATTTCATATACATCATTACAAATGTCAGTGAACTCATTAGTTATACGCATAATAATTATGAATGAGAAATGAGAACAGGCTAATCAAGCACTTACATGAGCAAATACATCATCTCTCCAGACCTCGACTCTAAAGAGGCTTCTTGCCATTCAGGCATCTTTCCATGTAGATGGAACAATTTCTCGTCACTCATTGTTGATGCTCCATCATAAATCCTGCTTGGGAAAATTAGACACTTTATGATGTTTTGAACATACATGTCATACATGCTGGCAGTTTTCATATATATCCAAGCCATGCTGGGTTTGTGTTGTGATTGCCCAGATAACCGTGAATATTCTTAGAACATTGGCTATCGTTTTCCAAAAGTTCAATAACGCTCTTGCAGTAATGTTAGTAGAATGTTTATTTAATGTTATATTTAACATCTATCAAAAACATTATTCTTAAGCTGTTAATGTTTTAAAAACATTACAAAATTTAAAAAAAAATGTTTAAATAATGTTCTTATAACAAAGCAACAATGTTAATTCAATCTTGTTGTTTATGTACAATCTTAATGGAAGCGTTCCTACAACCTAAAATTGCCTATTAGCTCAGCGGGCACCTATGATGAAATACATTAGACTGAAGAGTAATGAGTAATAAAGACTGATAACTGTTGGGTTACCCTGATTTTTACTGTGCTTGGCAAAGATTATTAACTTGTATGTGGAAGCCTTACTTTAACTGGTATCTGCAAGTATGAGCAAGTCATAAACGAGAGATACTGTGAATTTATTTAATAAGCTATTAGTTTTGCTTTACATTAGCCCCCTAATGGGAATACTGTTTTGGTAAGTCCATCTTGCAATTCAAGCAATTGGAGTTGTTATATGAAGAAAGCAAGGTTAAAGGGCACAACTGAGACATCATTATGAAGTAGAGTTCTGAGAGGACACTGCACAGTGCGATATTTCCATATCCTGTTGTTCTTTATCGTACAGCCTATAAATAGTAATGAAACACCAGCCAGTCGCAATGTACTGCATATAGAGCAACTTCCAACAGATATATGAAGTGTGCAAAACTCTCAGGTACATTACAAAAGTTTGAAAATGTGTCAGTAAAAAATGTTGCTATCAGTTGAATAGAGATCTGATCTCAGCATCATCAAGTTTGCGATTCATGCTGACATGCTGAAACCAAAGACATAAATACGCATACTAAAACTTTCTGAAGGGTAAGGAATGTAATATATATATTGAAATAAAGGCTTCTCAAACTTAGCATCCACACTGGCTTATAGAAAACAAAGGTTTCACTTTAGACTTCAACAGACGTAGACTTAGTACTTAGATCTAAACTCAGTAAACTGCTTTTAAAACAATGCACATCTTACAGTGTGTCTGTGATACTTGTGTGATCTCAAAGCATAACCAAGTAAGTTGGATTCTCTAGATGGCAACATTTTATTCAGATGCTCGGTGTTAAAGCACGTAACAGTCTGATACTGATGCTCTGGGTTTAATGAGATGGTCTTATCATGGATGTTTCTCTACAGAGATCTATGAAAAGACACAAGTTGACTGGGGAAGATGATAGCACTGATTTCTAGAGCAGCGCTGAGAAATAAATCTCTGCCCATTTATCTTATTGCATTGTGAAACATGGCTGGTTCTCCAGCTGTGACAGTAATTATCTGTGTGCACTGATATTGAGGGGTAGAAAACACTTGGCTACACTATAGAGTCAAGCAAACTGCGGATTGACTCACGGACTGAGAATCTTCTTTCATATTTACATTATACCCCTTTCTCTCTTTCTCTGTACTTACTGTACCTTCATGATGCATGTCAAAGTTAACTAAAATGAATTATGACAGTGTTGAGGGAAACAGTATGGAGATCTGCTTAAAGCTTCAATCCGTAACTTTTGCCTCTCTATTGCCATCTCTGTTTGAAACATAAAATTGCAGGTTACTTTAGGTACTTTTTTTTTGCGTGTTGAAGTCAGATGAAGCCAAACTGACATGCCACAGGAAATCTGGCCTGATAGCTCAAAATATGAATCATTATTATACACTTACCATTGCTAATTGGGGTCAGCAATCGATATGTCACATAATTTCAAATCTTATTGGTTCCAATCTTATTGGAAAACGAATCATATTGCTGCAGACGGCATTTATTCATTTATTTTTTGTTCATTATTTATTAACTAACTGGTGTCTTTACTAACTGGATTACTTTAATGATGGACGGATGCACTTTTTGGAGTTCAAAATCTCGGGCACTATCCACTGCCATTATAAAGCTGGGAAGAGCCAAGATATTATTGAATATAATTCATATAACATAAATTATATAAATAATTTACATTTTCCGCTAAACTATTCTATTACCTTTGCAGTTATGTTTGTGCAACTGGCTTTTAGTGAAACTGTATCTATAATGCATTAAAGTAAATTAATGTCTTCTTGTAGATTAATGTGCCTTTTGGATTCATTAAAGTTTAAGCTTCACTCAAGGACATTTGTGAATGACCTTAAGGTTTTAATTTAATTTAATTTTTCAAATGATTAAAACGTTTTGATATTGTTCATGCCATATTGTAACTTGCTAATGGTAATGATTTCAAATATTTACACCTGTCCTGCTTTTAGAGGAAAAACTTTTAAAAAGTACAGCATCTACTCAACTTCAGAAAGTTTTAATGATTATAACGACATTACGACCTGAATCCTTAATAAAGTTTCATTTATGAAGGGAAGTAAATGACCACTAACATATCTCCAATCATATTAATAGGCCTGATTCTCTATGATATAACTCAGCAGAAACACAACAGGACACTTGCCCATTTATGAGCCATGTCAAAGAGTCCATGGTGAGGTGACAACTTAATCTGATAACTATTGATCCTTCGGGGTAGATAATGTTCTACAACATCATTTGTAATCAACTCTTTGTGCCTTGGGTGGGACAGTTATTCGATACAAGACGATTGGAACCTTTAACCTCTGTGTGTTTGTCTGTCCTCATTTATTAAGCCTTGTTAAACAAAGTGATCTTTGTCTTTTTTGGAAGGTCTATTAAAATGTAAATGTATGAGAGAACACCATTTACAATACAGTAAGCAGATTGTATGAGACCAGCTACTGTTGCCTTCTGTTCTGTTATCAGGAGATACCTGGACAAAACAAATTATACAAACTTATTATGCAATAGCAAGCTAGCTTTGAAAGAATAAGATCCCCTCTCCCTTTAGAGCACTCTCCAAAGCCACGCCTCCTCCAGGG
Source organism: Chromobotia macracanthus (assembly GCA_036877525.1). Lineage (NCBI taxonomy): Eukaryota > Metazoa > Chordata > Actinopteri > Cypriniformes > Botiidae > Chromobotia > Chromobotia macracanthus. The sequence continues at coordinate 2,928,586 of JAZGTH010000088.1, read as the reverse complement.
TGCTTGGAGATACATATCAAATACATAGTTTGACCATGCATGTTCACCACAAGAAACACAAATAAGACATAAACAAGGATTTCTGTGAGTTTGTACCTCAGGTCTTATTCCCACAAGATTCAGCTGTGACATGCAAATGTCTATCTGTCTGTCTGTCTGTCTGTCTACTTTTTAAGCAAGACGTTAAGGACCAAGCATGAACGCACCATTGGTCTCCAGTCTGCTGGCAATTGCTGTGCACAAATTGACACAAGGAATCCAATAAGCATCTTTGTATCACAGGATAAAGGACTCAAATCGCCTGTTTGGACCCATTTGGGCATGTTTGTGTGTGGAATAGTATACCCAGATAACAGGAAACATTCTCAGATCTGGCTAATGTTCTCTTAAAGATCTCTCAAAGTTATCAGAAAATGTTCTTGCAGTAATGTTAGTAGAATATTTTTAAAATCAAATCAAAAATGTTTAAGTTTTTAAATTTTTTTAAAAATTTGAAAATAAGAATTTGTTTCTTATAAATTAAAATAGATAGAAATATATTAACCAAACATAATCTGATGCATAAATGTCACAGATTTTTTTTTCCACAGTAAATCAGATCTGTTATTTACAGCAGACTCCCCTGACAGGAACTTTTCGATAAACGTGAAATTACACCAGATCGTTTTCTATTTCAATATTTGAACGTCTCTAGGATGCAGATTAGGAAAATAACAGAGACAGTTGTACTAACCGAACACTGATTGACGTTTCATGCTGTTTTTCTCCCACCTGTTTCAATTATCTCAAAGTTCTCCTGAGAACACAAGCTTCTGCTTAATGACTCCATGGATCTGGAGATACAATACAAGCGTACACAACTGGGTATATTTATTTTAGAAAGAATGATGCCATGATTTCAACAATACAAAATGAACTGTGAAACTCACAGATGTTGAAGGCACAAAATATTTTTAATGCAGTTTGGCAACCCAGCTAACAATTTTAGGTTGTAAGAATGTTTCGGTAATGTTCCAATAAGGAAAAAAGTGTTTTTTGAAAGTTTTAGGAATAGTCAAAACATCCAGTATTTTAGATGCTTTATTAACATTATAAGAGCACTATTGGTTATAAAAATGCAATTGAAACATTTTTTAAATGTTCCTGTTGTGTTCCTAACTATTTAAGAATAACATTTTTGATATGTCTGATATTATGTTACTGGAAGAATGTTTTTGATAACTTTGAGAGAAATTTTTGAGAACGTTAGCCAATGTTCTGAGAATGTTCCTGTTAGCCTGGCTTGTCCTGTGCTATAAATCTCCACACTGCATTAATTTACAGTCTAATATGCTGTGAACTTCAAGCAAACAATGAGGTCTTCCTTTAGCAGGAGAACTTCAGCAGGCCTGCAGAAATACCAGCGGCTGCCCCGATCTTGACATGTATTAGCTTGCTTTGCTGAACAATTGGTTCTGCAGAATGAAAGTGGGCTTTTTACTTTCGAAAGCGACTTATCAGCACAAATATTTGAACCAAAGCCAGGCTTTACTTCACAGACTAGACAAAATGTGCCAAGAAAGAAATCTGGGGTTTTGCTATGCAAGGTAAGCCAGTGAATTGTACAAACCACAGCCATATGTGCAAAGCCTGCTGAGTAGGCTGTGCAATTCTCTTGTCACTGAACATGAGGGAGTATGTTTTCCTTGTGGATAATTATATGAATATGGATACAGTGCGGTTACCAACTTTAGGGTCTGAGTTTTAAGGGGTGTGAATTAATGGTTTTCTCACATAACACTTTAGGGCTTCAACACACAAATGAACACAAGTGTCATGTGACACTTTGACCTCCAGATGAAAAACATTTCAGATTGCCGCAGAACAGCGATTTTAAAGTAGAAGTGGCACAGTAGCCCAACAAACACAGAACGCTGTGGGAACCAAAAAGTAATATTACCAGACTGTTCTGAGAACCAATAAAGAACGCACTATTTCCTGGAAAACTTCTATTTGCTGGCTAAACAAAAACAGACATTCTGGGAACCAAAAATTGTTAGCTGGGAAACAGTGAAAGCTTATTTTTCGAGATGGAGATGGCATTGAAAAATTGCAGAAAGAAAACATGAAACTTCCTGAGCATTAGACCTTGTAACCCGTCTATAAATGCTGACAGTTATAGATAACAGAGAATGCATACCAAACAAACAATGATTCAAAGAAAATAAATGATTCACATTTATTACAATCGTGAAGGATATATGACAAAGAGACACAGAGAGAGAGAGAGAGAGAAAGAGAAAGAGAGAGAGAGTTAGAAAAACACCTTTTGCTGTAACCCCGCCCCTTTTCTGTCCGGGTTAGTGTCCAGGGTTCTTCCCCATCGGACACTTTTTGACACTATTTGACACTATTTGTGAATATTTTTATTCATATTTTTGTTAATATAAATATTAACATAAAATAAATTAACACACATATATACATATATATAAATTTTTATTTCTGTGTCCTCGTAAATCATATTTTCAAATCCCCCTCACACTTAGTTACAGTTTTTTGCATTTAGGTGTGTAATATTTTTCAACACCAGAGAAAACTAATTACATCACAGTCTGTTTAAATGGCCAGACATAATGCAATTGCCACAACCATTGGGACTTAAGTTTGGGGCGGAGCTATCTGTTAGACAAACCAATGATGGGGGAGCGTTTAAAACATGTTTGAAAACAGTCATTATTGATCTGCTCAAGCATAAAATGCAGCTGCATGAAGTAATTTATATCTAGATGCCCTGAAACGTTAAACTGTGTCTTCACAGAGCATTAATCCAACTGAATAATAAATCAGATCTGATAGTAATGTGCCACACAGTGCCAAAGTTAGTCATCTGACCGATGAACCTGCACTGCAGCGAGTGACTGTCAACACTGCCTCTCCGCTCATTTACTCAAATGAAATCACATTTACAGGCTGCAGATAAATGACGCTGCCTCCATCTCTGCATGCAAACCAAACAGTCAAATGTGCAATGCCGGTTGTTGCACCTGAATGCACTCTGTGCGGGAAACTGTCGGTCTCCCTTTCTAACTGTCTGTCCTTCTCCAATTCATTCTGAAAACAATGATTATAAGGATAACACAGTCAAAGCTAATATGGGCACACAATGACATATCTATATACATATATATATATATATATATATATATATATATATATATATATATATATATATATATATATATATATATATATATATATATATATATATATATATATATATGATATCTACATTTGTTAAAGGTTTCAACAGGCCTTATATGTTGTTTTACATATGCACTACAATTTAATACACAGTTCCTTATAAACAGTATGAAAACCTGTATGAAAATTGTGGCTTTTAGCTCAGTTCAGTAAGAGAACTTGGTGCAACTAAACAGTAACGTTTTAAAGATGTTATAGATGTTTTGACAATTGAAGCCATTGAGTCCAGTTAGCAAGTGTCACAGCTTGTTTCTTCCATTCTGTCATTTTTATCACAAAGTTCTCCTCAAGCAGAGAAAAAGTTAAACAAAAAACTGTTTCAAAGTATGGCATCATGTGATTTTGCAGTAGTCTTTAATTACCGCAATTAGCAATTAATGACAAAACAATACAACACAGATGTAAACACACACAAGTCATCCATCAAAATATGTCAGTCATTATACGAGTAATAACAACCAAAATAACTTTTGAAAGGAAAGCAATGATGCAAAGCAAAGACATCTCAAAGTTTTAAAGAGGTTTCTGCCTAGCTCACAATGAAATGTGAGGAAAAATCCCATAGGCTTTCTAATGGGCCTACAACATACCCAGGGACCAGAAGCTATCAGAGAACATTCTCAGAACGTTGGCTTAAGTTCTCTAAAAGTTCTCTCAATATATATATATATATATATACAAACTCTGGAAAATGTATCAGACAAACAGCAGCATGTTGGCAGTGAGTGTTTTGCACAATCAAGCACTGCTCACATTTTCCTTAGAAAATATAAAATATCAAGTAATGGCATGCCATTTGTGCCAATAATATAAATGACAGCTCAAATCATGCAGACGAGAGTGTCTAAGCAATCAGACTCAATTTACACAGATGTTTAAAACATTTAAAAGTTTTACACATATGTAGGTAAATAGGAAAAATATTTTACATATATTTTACATAAATAGGAAAATATTACAAAATGTACTCTTTTGACTTTCACTACACAAAACATATGGGTACCTGGCAAATCCCTAACAACCACCCAGTACACCACTGCATTGCAAAAAAGCCCAGCCTCACATCTCAGTCCCAGAATATCAGAGAAACGGGACAGGGCAACTTCAACAAACTACATCTAGTTATTTTGCGATTCCATTTGGTAACTTTGCTAGAAATATTTCAAGATTTTCTTTGAGCCATGAAGTGTGATATTATTTCGTCATGCTGTCAGTTCCGTCGCTGCGGCTGGATGCTGAAATGAAACGTATGAATCACAGTGTTGGGGGCTGCAGAAGACAGATGAACTCCATGAAGGTACAGTTCATTACCTGCAGTGACCTGTGTGGATAAAGGTCAACCTTATTAAGAGTAAATGTGTCTTGTCCAAGAATAACCAAAGACCTGAGAATTAAAACTGAGGGGACATGTTCCAATAGTGAGCTGACTACCTAGCTGACAGCTTTTTAAGGCACACTCTCCCACATCAATGACCGCAGTCAGTCTTGGCAGTGAGTTTTACACAGACAATGCTGCTACATGAAAATGTAAAACATTTGTTCTGTGTACTATAGTTTTTGTGTTGGAACACTGTCATCCCTATTTTTTTAGTGCAACAATTATATGGACCTGAAAACATTTAGATTGTACACATCTGATAATACAATCTACTGTACTCTGTTAGCTTTTAGTTTAGCTATTTAGTTTATTTATACATTTATTTTGTTTGGTGTTATTTTCAAATTTAGTTTTTTCAGCTGGATACAATGTATCTAATTTCTTCATAATGTTGTACTTCAATTCTTGACTCCTGTTTAGAATAAAATGTAAAAAAAAGAACATCATAAACACACTTTGTCTTCATTCATGAATAAACAACAAGCGAAACGTACAAACAAAACGTTTGTGAACGAGCGGAGCTGCCTGGTGTATTTAGCGAGCGGGGCTCATAAGCATCAACAACATCTCCCTGATTTATCACAACTTTACAGGATGTAGTTTATCAGACAGCCTGCTAAAAACTTGATTAAAGAGAGACTCTTATAACCTTTATCAAATCGCCTGCTGCAGAAATCTGCTCTCTCGCGGAGCAGCACCATCTTAACTTCCCTGAGACTGCAGCATCCGCCAGCCGGCTGTTCTGTCTCCTGCCAGGAATTCTGTTCTTTGGAACATCTGTCTGCTGAATTAAGCACCATATTAACTGAAGACAATGTTTGCTATCTGTGTTATCTGAGGACAAGCAGCTGGCTGCTGTAAAGCACCACATCTTTAAGTGTAAAGATAATCATTGGTGTTGGGCCATTGACAGTTTCTATCAGCAACTTTGGTTAATGTTTACTAGCTGTCTGTGTAATACAATACTAATGTAAATTGTCAGTGCTGGGAATTGTGTGTGGAGCAATGTGTTCTGTTATGTTATACTTACTGCGTACATGCTTTACGCAGTACCGGTAGGCCACAGCTGCCCCCAGTTTGGCCTACTGGTTAGTAAGTCAGGCTTGTAATCAGAAGTTTGCTGGCTCAGTTCCAGCACTGGCAGGTAGCAACTGAAGTGCCCTTGAGCAAGGCACCCAACCCCAATTGTTTCCCGGGCGCAGTAGTGTGCTGCTCACTGCTCCGTGTGTGTGTGTGTTCACACCTTGCAGTGTGTGTTCACTCCTCACCAGTGATGGGTAAATGCAGGTCACATTTCAGGTATGGGTTACCATACCTGACAAATGTGTCACTTTTTACTTTTATATACACTGTAAACATGTTAAAATATGTAGTTTGTATATGCATACCTCTATGAGGCTACATGAGGTTTCTAACTAACTGTTTTTGCTTAAAGAAATTATCAATTAGCCAATCGGGTATTTAAAATAGTACAAAACCGTGCAAAATGTCATTTATTACTTTTTGGGGTGGAATATGACCTGGACGTGCTTTTGCGACCTGTACAGTTTTACAGTGCAAGCAGTATCTGTTGTCATTGTTTATCTAGCTGCAAACTGTAACTTTTGCCTCTCTACTGCTATCTCTGTTTGATACATAAAATTGCAGGAGTTTTTTTGTATGTGGATGACAAGTTTACATTTTGAACAAGAACAAGCTACAAACACCATCTACAGAACCTGGACACGTGCTATAGTTCTGTTTAGAGACACTTCCCGACAGTTCAAATTATAAATCATTATTATAAACCTAAGGGTGTGAATCAGGGTAAGGTAAGGAGATTGTGTTATAACTGATAATAACTGATTTTTCTTCATTTTTAACCATACAAAAGTATGGACTGCAGCTTTAAACTGGCATAAAATAACACACAGACTGAAACAGATGTAATACACAATAACACGTTGTAATAGCAAATTAGACCGACATAATGTTGCATTGCTACAACACAATTTTAAAGATATGATGTAAATATAAGAAAAGAAAGAGGCTTAAGATGACAAACTCTTTTCATGTTTTGCTACCATTTACATCTCATTTTTGCATACATGCACAATTAATGAAAATGAATGATCTTGTTTATCATCATCTCATCTGTCAGTCATCTTTTCATCACACCACAGGTGTGTCCTTGGATACATTCTCCAGGTGTACTAATATATTCTCCACTCTTGGGGTATGACAGCCTTTCTGCTAGAAAATTAATTTGATTTATTGATATATAACCTTGAACAAATGTTCCACTAACATTACTGCAAGAACGTGTTTTAATAACTATAAGAAAACTTTAGGGATGTTAGCCAACGTTCTGAGAATGATCCCTGTTAGCTGGGTGTACCCAATATTCTATAAAATATCAAGCCCAATTTATCACAAACAAAAAGATACTGAACTTTTGCCTTTCTTCAGTTGGCCTTATTACACTTTGGAAATATCAAAAAATTAATTGTTAGTTTCTGATGGGCAATAACATTATCAAGCAGGCATGTTCATTAAAGCAAAAAATTTAGCTTTTTAATGACTCACTGCATATGACAATTAAGCTGAAAAGAAAAATGAGGTGGACATGCTTGTGTGGATTGAAAAGTATATTATAAAAGCTACAGATCTTTACCACAATCTTGGCTTCTACCTTGTCAAAATGATACTGATGACAAGGTCAACAGACATGTCATGCCTCATCTGGCTCACTGTGACATTGAAGAACTTTCTACCTGATTTTTGCAATTTGGCCTCAGGCTCTCAATTCTCCGCCCATTTAGTGGCTGAAATATGGTTGAACTTCTAACCTCAGACATTCTAGGTAAGATTTTCATAGAGATGGCTGTGTATCTACTATATGGCAAGTTCTTTATGAAAGTTTTAGTTTTAAAGGCATGGTTTTGTTAAAGATTCTTTTTCCTATTTTTTTTTCCGATCCTTTGGACTCTTCCGGTGACTGATGGGATTTGGGGGCATGGTTGGCCCCCGAGACGGGCCACTATACGTCTCTCTCTGTTAGCCGGCGTCTCCCTGCAGAGTTCAGTCAAGGCCCCTCAGGGTCCTGTAGTCAGAGTTTAGTGATGCAGGTCGGCACAGGGGCCCAAGAGACCCTGCTGAGTGCGGAAACCCCAGCCTGACCCTCGCGTGAATCAGCCGAGTCCTCTCGCCAGCACCAATCAGTGTGCAGATCCGTCCTGCTGGAAAATCTCTTGTTCATCTCTCGACAGGACTAAAAACTCCAGGTCTCGGTGGCAGAGACCTCCTTTATTCCACAGAGTAACTAATTCCGCTTCTTGTTACATCCTTTGCAAGATCTTTGAGAGTTTATTTTCTTTAAAATGAGCAACTTCAAAGCATCTGCGTGCTGAGAGTCTGTCTCTTGTGTGCCAGGTCTCCTGGCGATTAATCGACGGCCGTCTGAGACTTAGTTTAGCCAGCACGTCCATTATTTGGTCAACGGTGCAGCTGTACCTCTGTGCTGAATAATTTCCCAGCAGGGTGACAAATGGTTATGGGCATATTTATGAACTCAATTGATTGCTATTCATTGCCTTGTCTATTTATAATCATAAATGTAATGCTTTAAAGCATAAACTATGGCCAAATCAGAAAGTCATGTTCTTACTTTAATACAGCATGTTTCTTATTTTATTCATTCATAGATTAGAAAATTACTTTGAACTTATCGTTTTCTGTGTTTATGCTTTAAGATTACATTTAATTCAAAGATTAATTATACTAAACATGTTTATGAAACACATATGCCCGTCCATTTCCTTTTATTATTTGCCGCTTATATACAAACAACGGTCTGCATTTAGTGTATTTAATTAAAATGCAATGAAAGGCCATTTCAGGAGACAATAAGGACAGAAATGGAAAATTGGTGCTTAATTAAGTGTCTGATCCTAAATTAAATGAAAGGTCCTAAAATTTAGAATGATTAAAGCTTTCATTAAAGGAAAAAACATTTTATACACAGGCACCACAGGACAACGATACATTCAAAAGAAGCACAGCGGATTCGACTGGCAGAAATCAAGGTCTCAATGCAGCAGGTACATGGGGTTTAGATGTGAGAACTTTGAAAGTGTCTGAAGAGTTTCCTTCACATTTGAAGGTCCTAAATGATCTGACCCAAAACTTCTGTCTTTAAGCTATTTGTCATTGAAAAGAAGTTTCTGCTGGATGAATCTTTCTTTATTAAACCTGAAATGCTTGCTTTTGTTTTCTCTTGTTAAAGTATGTTGGGTTGTGTTGTGTCTTTACTGATCAGCTGAACATACGTTTGTCTTCAGGCAGCTACATGCTACAGTTTAATATGAAAATCAGTTTCAATGGCGATTGTGCGCTTCAAGGATGCAGAGGAAAAAGCAAACAATTGTGATAGAGACACTTTGTCATGCAACCAAAACTTGATTAAAAGACTTTTGGTTCATTTAAAAAGAGATGCTGGCACACACCTTCATATTCCATTTTTTAACAATAAGGCAGCCACACGATTCAGAAAGCCACAATGCACACCTTTCTATGTAAAACACATTGTGTGTGATGGTATTCGTGTGTAATATATCATTTGTTATATGTACGGCTGTTTTGGATTTCCAGGAATGTGTTTCTAAAATGCTTTCCTGGAACACTCAACAGGTATGGTGCTAACAATGCCAAGGGCATGGGGTCAACTAATAAATTGGACTCCCAGCTAACACTTTTAGGTTGCCAGAATGTTTTCCTAACATTTGCATTAAGTAACATAAATGTTAAAAATGCTACTTTGAAAGTTCTAGGAACATTCAAAACGTCCATTTTGTACAAGTTCGCAATGTTTTTAAAACATACCACTAACTACGTAAAAATAACCTTTTTGTCATATAAGATATACAACATCTTATACATGTTCTACTGACGTTACTTCAAGAATGTTCTTTTTGATAACTTTGTGATAACATTTAGAGAACGTTAGCCAACGTTCTGAGAATAATGACCTGACTGATTGAGAATGCTTACTGACACCTGCTTAAACATCTGCTTATCTGTCCGCACTGCCTAGGGAAGGTTTTCGCACAGTCAACAGCTGGAAGAGCCAGTCAATTTTTACAGCACGAGAGAGGAAACACTTATCGTGTTCTTTAACCAAACATCACCCAGGAGAAGACACTCTAACATATTAATAACCTTCTCTGGGATAAATACACACAAGTCCGAATGCTAAATGCAAAGCCTGTGAATTTAAAATGAGACAGAATGCCAAACTCCATTTGTCAGTCTCACAGGGGCCGGTAGAAACAGAGAGAACAGGATACAGTTTAGTGTGTGTTCCACTGATTAACATTCATCAGGATAAAGCCAGCTGTCCCACACTCATCGCCTGTCACAGTGAATATGCACAAAGCACAAGCGAACACAATTAAGGTTAATCACAACTTCCAGCCAATGAGGTCAATATACAGTGAACAGGCATGAACTTGTTATATGCAGGGGCTGAGTTTTCATGCAGGACATTGCCTACACAAAACACCAGAGAGAAATGGGCACCAAGGTTTTAGCAGGGCCAAACAAAACCTGCACACTTTCATTTTTGAGTTTGTTTGGGGCTGGTTATAAGGAAAAAAAATCACCAAAGTGAATCTTTATTTATCCTCTGGACACTTTTGTCCTAAGTAAGTATTATTTAAGATAAATTGCACTCCAATGACTGATGGTGCAGCCACATTGGCATGGGATGTATTTAATACCACAGAGGGTCTGGACGCGCCCCTTTTGACACAGGGCCCAGGACAAAGTTTTCACTTGCAAGCAAGATGCAAACAATATACGATTTTGAGAAAGGCGGTGTATGAATTCGGAAGAAATCTGCATTCTGAGGGTCATCAGGAGCTGTGAGATCTTTACTGCTGATGGTTTTTGCCTCAATACATTAAAACCACTAAGAAATCCCTCTGTCACACCTCACTACCACTATCAAGGTTTTAAACATTGCCCTCATCATTTTATGGTCATTTGAAATGATTGTCACAGTTAAATAATTTTCTGTTAGGTTAAACATTTACTCTCACATTAACAGCCAATTCAGGTAAACCTCATTATCTCATTTGCATTATATTAACATTCTGAGCACCATAGAAACATTTACATTCATGCATTTGGCAAATGCTTTTATCCACATCCACTTACAATGCATTCAAATTTAGGAAACAGGCTGCAGAAAGTTACAGCAGAAGATTGAGTTGAATGTTGATGACTCAGCAGTCATGCAGTGATAAATTAAGTACAACGCAGAACAAAATGCATGTTGTGCACACAGCAATGATTCCATCTTTGCTCGTTTTTTTTTTTGCTTTATCAGCAAATTCGTTCAATAACATTCTCGCAGGCCTTTGCATTTATAATCTGAAATATGACGTGGTTGCTAAGTGTTAAAATCGAAACATTAAAAGGAACCGTGCAAAGATATATAATTGCCTTATGTCATTACGAATTTAGTTGTTTACATCTCAGTTTTTCCTCATAATCAAGAGAAGCTGTTTTCGCAAAGTATTGCTACTTTTTGATGTTGCATCACAACTAGGTCAACAGAAGCAAAGATGTACCATGTTTATTTAAAGAATAAACAGTTTTCATGGCTGAAACTAAAGGCTACGAGAAGTGCAGAGTCCGCACATCATGGCAGGATCTTGCTAATTATACTAAACAGCCTCTTCATGTTCTGTGAAATTATTTATTGTGGTTATTTGTAGACCGATCATCAATGAGGAACAATGCAGTACTTCTATAGTAATGTTAAAATGCCTTGCTACATAAATGTGTAGCTGCCTAGTTAACAGGGAACATTTTCAAATGATCAAATCACGTTCTTGCAATAATGTTAGTAGGACATTTTAAATGTTATGTATCATATATTAAAAAGGTTATTCTTAAGTAGTGAGTGGAACGTTTTAAAAACAATAACATTAATAAGATTAACACCAGCGTTTAAAAAACTGGACATTTGTAGCGCTCCTATAGACGTTTCAAAATAACATTTTATAATAAGTGCTGTCTGTCCCTGTTGTTCAGCTGTGAGATACCACAACACTGAAATGAGAAGTGGAGGCATCCGAGGGGAGCTCGGTGGACAGTTAGAAGTTTAATTAAAAGCCAAATGGATTGTCAACAAACAGACATTCAACATTCATTAGCTGGTGTCTGGCTCTCACCAGACGGGTGATTGAGGGAAGTCTGGGTCTAAAGTACAGATGGTGACGGCTCTCACTGGCATGGGGCTGCTCAAAACAGCGCAGTCATTTTTACTAATGACTGTGATATAGAATTAGAATAATTCACCGCACACATTAGGAAGTCTTAGAACAGCATGTATTTAAAGTTAATGACCTCGCTGTCCCTGTTCTCCTGCTATGGCAGAGAGGTGACCACCTTTTAGCAGCACTTAGTCCGCTGTAAAGTGTTTGTGGGTGCTTGCCAAGGCATTGCTATGGAGTTGCTAAGGTGCGGTGAGTGTTTTTAGCACATTGCTAAGAAGTTGCTAGGGTGCTCTGGGTGGTTGCTAGGTAGCTAATTAGCTGATTACTGCCTGAAGTTAAAAGTTAAACCCTCCCACGTCTCTACAATATTCTCTGGGCTTTTTTCACCACATTATCATCCACCCACCAGGCAAAACTCTCAAGTAATCTCTCAGCAAAGTAATAGCACATCTCTCCTGAACAAAGTGCACATTTTGATATAACACAAGACAAGTTTTGTGTCTGAATGAAGTGTGAGAAACAGCAATACTGTCTTAGCAAGCGCTGCTAATAAAATACAAGACCTAAAATAACAGGCTGAAGTCTTTATGTCAGATGGGTTTCCAGATCCAAAAGTGAGTCGCAGATCTTTTGTGATGTTATCAGAAACACATTGTATTGTATAACAGAAATGCATTAAAGCTTTAAGCTGTCATTGGCTGAACTCATTCAACATTTAGATACCTTCTCTCTTCAGTTTCTGATTAGATTGCAGACCCTGTTGTGAAAACCAGACACCGGCCTAATGGAAGATTGCGGTCACAAATGGGCAGTTTGTCTCCGGCAACTTAAGGTGATCGTCCATTACATTAATTTTACTCATTTATGGAAGAGCTTGTATTTCAAAAATCCCAGATTTTGGTTTGTCCGGAAAGTAAGATGACTGGGAAATATAAGTATATATAAGCTTTGTATATAAGCTTTGCAATGGCATAGTTAATTAAAACCACAAAATGGAGGTACTGTAGAGGTTCAGTTCCTGACCCAAACTCAACTAAGATTCTGTCATCTAAATAGAGCTCATGAATGGGAAACAATGTTCTTACACATAAACAAAGGGCAACACACACAAAAATACCTGAACATCTGTATGACAGAACCACTCCCAACACCCTAGCAACTGCACAACACCTTGGCAACAAGCCACAAAACATTAAAACAGAGTTTGCACTGGCAAGCACAACTCCTTAAACACAAATCACCACTAGATTTCCTGAAGAGAAATGTTTATTAAAAGATATGTAGTGCAAATGAATGCACATATTTACATGAGTTCACCCTGTTTTGTTTACATGATTGCTTTCTGCCAATTTCTCATTGAACATTTAAAGACATCCACAGCTCAACTTTACCAAGAATACCACAAATTCTGGAGGGCCTGCAGAGAAAAATAGGACCCCAAAAAAAGACTTGCGCTGACAAAACTCATCAACTCATCCCACGTATACATTTATTTATACTGATGACCATTAAACAACTGCTGCAAGGTCAGTGCAAAAATATCCAGAGGAGGCTTTGTGGGTTTATTTCCAAAGATATCCGTGAGGTGCATTAACACATGACAGTAAATGTTCAACCCTTCACCTCCAATCAATCAGAATGAGCCTCATCTGACCCGTAACGGCACAAGGACTCTGGGCACAGCCTTTGCTTGTCCGATCGGAAGAGCGTTAAATCAGAACGAGACAGGATGGCATTGTACTGGACTGTAGCCTTGAAAGTTCTTCAACAGCTGCCCTTCAACCTACAGATGGCAGAGTTTGTGGGCGTGGCCTAGTTAATGCATCAATCTCTGACCAAACCAAACACTACCAAAGATCTTACCTTCTATGTCTTACCATAACTAGATTTTTTACATCATCTGAAGTAAATATGAGTGATTTTTGACTATGCCAAAGTCATGGCCACCTTGTTGAATTGTGGGTGGTTGTCAGAATGATACTACGTGGTTGCTAAGGACTTCTTGCGTGGTTTGTAGCATATACCTACTTGTGCTAAAATGTTCTGTGTGTTTGCTGCTGTAGGTGTTTACTGTAGGTGTTTACTGCTGTTTACTGGTCTAATAAATCAGAAGAGTTCATGCCAAAGTCTCTACAATATTTCAGTCTCTATAAATGTGTGTGGGCCTTTTAGAGTTAATTCATCATATAAAGTGATGATCATAAGTCAAATCACTTATAAAACTAATGCTACACTACTGCTTAAAAAGCCCCGTGATTTCAGGTGTCCTTTATTGTCTGTAGCTTAAACAGTGTAAGATGTCATGGGTTAAGGGTTTGAACAACAGTAATAGTGTTGTTGTGACAGTGGGTGACAGTAGTAGTGATGCATTTCACACTATGCAAAATGCATTAAAACAAATTTGCAACATTACACAATGTGTTGAGACATGAAAAATTAGTAATGACAGCATAAAGCCATGATAACATGTTACTCTTCTGTTGTGCTGGACATTGTATAAAGAATATACAGTTGCTGTACAGTATAAAGCAATTGTTCAAGTCGACATTTCTGGTTAGCGCATAACCACACAAGAGACGCAGAGTTCTCCTACTTTTTTAATTAGGAAAATATCTTTTAGACGTCTTACACGTTTCAGAAACTGTGGCTTGATTAATTGCTACTACCAAATAATTTTGGCAAAAATTCACTGGGAAAAAAGCTGAAGCTTTGTGTCTTTTAATATATTCCAGCCAGCAGGTCATTCCAGGTCAGAGTAAATGACTGTTTTGATACTCAGGGGAGTCTTTTAAGTTGAAAAATGAAATTCAAACAGCTTCTTTTAATAGCCTAAGGACAGACAGATTTTTTATATTGGATCAGACATGCTGGGCATGCATATGAACCTCAGAGACTATAAATCAAAAGGTTTAATGTGGTTCATTTCAGGTATTGTAAAAAAACTTTGTAATACTGCTCATATCTTCAGAACTGTTATATGTGGTTAATTAATGTGCGTCTATCACACAAATTCATTAAGAACTGGACTTGACTACAACACTGCCTCACAAAACCCTTCAAAACCCTGACCTGGTCATATTCCACCCCAGAATTAAAAGAAAAAAATACAAAAATATATAGAAAAAAAACAATTAAGCCTATTTTTAGGTCCAAAAGAATGAAGCATTATGTAAACGTATCTATTGTGTATTGCTTCCTTTCATTTCTGCTGATTTTAATATAGCATGTTTGCAATACAGTATTGCTTTGAGTGTTTTGATTGTTCTGTTCTACTAAGAATAGAATTACATTAGAAACCATAATCAAAAATACTGAAAAGTACAAAAAAATCTCAAAAATGAATGCTTTATGGTAATGATGTTTTAAAAGTCATAAAAACTGGATTTATTTTTTGATGCAAAATATAATTGTGTTTTTCCTTTAAACCAACAGGTGGAAACAAACTGCTGTGAAATTCAGTAAGTCAAGTTAGTTGACATTTTTAACTAACTAGCAACCTGGCTTCAGTGGCACAGACATTTGAAGGGAACTTCAAACTACTTCAGTCACCTGAGGTCAGTTACCATCACAGCGATGCGAGAGGGCAGGTTAAGTATGCTCAACACAAGTGTGCTCTTGAAAGTCCTCGACTGAGCCTTTGTCTCTGTGTTTGGATACTTGCTTTAAAGCTTGTTTATGTCTTTACAGTGCTTGAATTATTTAGATGAAATAAAATTAGAACACAGAATTATACTGCGTTGTCGTTAGACGACGCACCATTACTACACAAGTCTAATGATGGAAAAACATAACAGGCAGCGAAGCTTCTTAACAGTCCAGGCTTTACCTCAGTAATTCAATTTGGGAAGTAGCTGATGGATGGACGAATAAAATGTTATTTTGTTTGGCAAGACTCGAGGGAAAGAAAGCAAGAAAATGATTTACAGTCTTCTGGCTTTAAAGAGAGAGTGGATTTCATACTGGATTCTTTTCACACAAAGGAAAAGCTGCTTTATTTTTAAACTGTTGCCAGGATGACAGAAAACGTGTGTTTATGCTAGACCATTGAACTTACATGCAGTCAGTAGTCACAAATCATGCGGCTATCTCTGTATAAAACATTACTCTCCAACATACATTTATGTGCTGGACCTTTACAGTGTAATTCTGCATTTGTGGCCCCTGGCTGTACAAAACAACCTTCTGCACTTGCTGGAAAATATAGAACTCTGAAAACTATGTCCATTTCAATTCTGATGCTTTCCCAAGAGGAAAATTGCCCAGCTTGAATTGAAATCTGAATGTATTCTTCAGTACAACAGCCATCCGAGGCTCTGAAAATAACATGATGTAAAGAGAAGAACATTCTGGGGGGAAAGAGCCTGGAGCAGTGTGAACTTCACAGTGCCTCAGAGAAGCACTCTGACAGACGCACACACATAACCACACACATCTCAGATAGTAGCCACACCACGAGAGACCCCCGGCCACTCAGTTATCTTTGAAAAGAGGGTCTTTGACCAGAAATTACAGCATACCTTTACTTTACAGTAGCTCAAGCAGAGGCCAGTGAAAGCAAACTGTTTCTCTGGCTTTCAGGATAGCAATACATCTGTCTGCTAAATTATTTTTTATCTGCCATCTTAAAAGGAAGAATGTTATAAACTGTGGCTAACAAAGAGAGAGATGACTGGCTGACCGCTGACAGATTTGTTGGAACACCAAAACAGTAAGCAATTTTGTGCTATTTTTTCTCTCTAATCATACGCCACAAAAGATCTGGCAACAGAATGGGATGAAAAACACTTGAACAGTTAAAGAAACACTCAAATCTACATTTCAGAATAACAGGCATTTTAACAGTACATGTAAAAACTCTTATTTGAATCAACCTTGTCTTCTTGTTGAAAGTTATTGTTTCTATTGATTTTCAGCTCACTACTGTAAACTATTTGAATTGTTCACGGAAAAATGTTCCAAGACATCTTGTTCCAAAACGTTCCATCAAAATTAGCAAAAACCAACAAGAAAATATTGTGATTGATGTCGTTTCAAGATGCACTGATGGAAAACAAGTCAAATAAACACCTTGTGGAAATTTCGCCTCTTAGAAATTAGAATTTATTTTGTTTTACAGATGTTGACGTTTTTATTTAATGAACCTGACAAACTATTCTTCATTGTTTGGAACATTTGTTGTGAATATATGATGACAAAATCTTCAATTTTGGGAAACGAACCCTTCAAAAATATGCTTTTTGTCAGAGTCTGTCATTTTGTTATTTACACAGCTATTTTCCAACAGTTTTCTTCAGTTCACGCATCAAATGACAATTTGCAGTTGCGTGACATTGCATCACTCAGTCTTTAATGTGTACAGCTCTCTGACAGCAGTTTAGAAAACTCCAGGAAAAGCCCCCCATGCAGTCAATCCAAATAATTGGACCTTCTTTTGTTGGCTTCCACAAATAACTACAGCATTATGACAGACAGCAATGCTGGTAAATTGCCAGTGACCCTGGACTGGCCGGAGAGAATGAAAAACTGTACGGACGGGGTGACAGAAGACTGGATGAAGGCAAGCCTGCAGATTTGTGTACTGTGAAACTTCAGCAATGAAATTCAGTAGCTCTCATTTAGTTGAGAGCTCTGACATACATATGGAACAGAATGGAAATAATACATCTGGACAGCTGTGAGTGAGCCCTGCTTCAGATGTTCCTGGTGTGATTAATGGAAACGTTAGCAGAAACATGCTCAAAATGTTTTGTGTCAATGCACTTTTGCAGCATGTGTCAATCAACTTTGTTTGTCATTTTAAGACACATAAAGATGCAAATTCAGTTGAAATTTAAGCACAACATCCTGGTGCGCTTCCTTAAAACTTTTAAAAGATTCTTAAAAATCAAGTGTTAAGGAAAACTTGTATTAAATACTAAGGAATTTGTTAAACACTGATCTGTCATGTTCTTGCTCAATAAGTGATTTTTGTTTATTTTTAACCCAAAAAATTACGGATTGCAGCTTAAAAAAAAGTTTTCACCAAAGTAAAATAAAGATCATTTTTAATTTCAAAGTCAACAGAATGACCCAATAAGATTCTAATAATGTCACACATTACACAACGCTCACTGTTCTGAATATTATATCCACTATATTCAGCCCATCGGTACATTAGCAGGAAATGAAAGCTCACTTCATATTCAGTACATGATTAGAAAGGAAAGATCAGGTCATTCTGAGGTCAGTGTGTGTTTAGGACTCAGTAAAGCATGCGTGTAAATAAAGCAGAGCTTTGACATCATTCACTTCCTGAGGACAAACAGAGGACACCAGCAGCTATATGACACCTGAACATCTATAAATCATACAGCACGTGTGAGGACAGACCTGTGGCGTCTCTTAAAGAAAACAGAACACTATCAGCCTGAGGTGTTCTGCTCATCATAAACGATTTACAAATGTTACTCGAGAAATTATGATGTGTAGGAGTTTATTTAGCAACAGATTGTCTTCCCTAGCCAGGGAATACTCTTAGAACATTTTCTAAAGGTTCTCTCAAAGTTCTTTTTTAACTGGTAATGTCTTCGGAACGTTCCATTAATAACTTGAATGTTTTTTTTCCTATGATATATAACAGATAAAAATTTGTTATTGCAAGAACATTTTTGGTAACTTTGAGAGAGCGTTAGCCAACGTTCTGAGAATGTTTTCTGTTAGCTGGGTCTTGGGCTTCACTAGCTGAATGTTCTCGGTAGCCAATAATTAAATTTTGTCATGCTTAACTTTTTGTCACACAAGCTGTCCATGTTGGCAACTGGCTAATTTGGCTACTTTCTAGCGACAGATGAATTTCTGCCAAAATACTCACTGGTAGCCTTTGACTTCAAGAACCAGTTGGATTAAAGTGTTTCCACTTCCCCTTTAAGAGCTGAAAAGTTTTGCTGTGCTAATAACACACAATCATGTGGCTGATTGCTTTTTACTGTTTCATTTTTAAAGCATCTTTGTTTTTGTTGTTGTCATGGGTCCCACCAGAAAGGATCTGCTGGGCTAATAAACAATATTACATGGTGGAAAAACTTTATTGCAAGTGTCCTTATTAATAATAAATGTAACTCTTTATGGAACATTTGTATCTTTTATGACACTGCTGTTGTATTCATTTCAGAAACACTGCTCTTACCCATGTTAAAATCACTACTGCTGGCCTCTTGTGGCATATGGCTATTTTTAATATAATATGTTATGTATAATGTTTTTAATATAAAAGTTTTAGGTTGTAAGAACAATAATGTGTCCATTAGGTAACAAAAACATTATAAAACGTTCAGAACGTCCAGTTTTTCAGATTTGTTGTATTAACAAGTTGTTATTTCCTGGTTAAAAGAACATTATTAAGACTTTTTAATTCTGTAATGAACAGTCAACTCATTTAAGAATAAACATATATATATATATATATATATATATATATATATATATATATATATATATATATATATACAGATATTACCCAGAAAACATTCTACTGACATTACTGTAAGAACATTTTTGATAACTTTGAGGAAAGGTTAGCCAATGCTCCCTGTTAACTGGGTTACATTGTGTTAAAATCTAACCTGTTGGTCTGCTTTTCTGAAGATGACTAAAGACATCTGACATCCCCTTTACTAGATCACTGTAAAATGAATATTATTAAAAATAATAATAATAATTTGAACGGACAAGTATGACACACAGAATACAGTAATGCAGTAGATATGTTCTGAGGCACCTAAAGGCCTTAAACTGTGTCTCAAGATTGTCTTTTTTCTCTGTGGTCAGTTTCACTGCTCAAGACACTTTAAAAGCACCTGGAGCAGAACTGAAATCGCAGTTTGATTTCAAGGCTGCCAATTACATTAACTTTTGTTCAAAAAGAGACAGTAATGCATTCTTCACACAGAACCCTGATACAAAACAGCAACAGTGTCAAATTCAATGAAAGCACACTGACTTCACAGCGTCTTTAAAGGGGTCGTACAACCTGGATCTGTTGAAAGAAAATGTATTACTGCTCATGCTTCTATGAAAAAAATACTGCACTGTTACTTTAGCAACTCATAACTTACTCTTTAGTCCAAAAAGGTCAAATTCACAGTGTGGTCAATTTAAAAACCAATCGAAACTGGATGCAGTGTGAACAACCTCTAAATGATGGCTTAAATAAAATAACAGTAATAATAAATGCATGATCTGACCCTTTTAACTTTTTGGAGCTGGTTTGAAAGAAAAGTTCTCGGGATGGAATTACCATGCACAGGAACAGACATGGGATTAATCACCAGCCGTAAAGAGCTTTGACCCTTCAATATTTGCAGGGCTTGAATAACATATTTTATGAATGAGGGGACTCTGCAGTTGAACATTTAACTGCTTAAATAAAACACATTAAACTGGACGTTTTTATTGCCTTCAGAAACCTACACACTTATGTCCTGTAGTGTCCTTATCATGTCTGTCCTGCACTTGCTTTTAGGCGATGCGTACGCCACAGGATCTAACGCGGTTATCCGCATGCCTTTACTAATGCTCGTATGTCAGTCTCGAACAGAAGCAATAACTCATCTCTTTGTGGTTCTCATAGACAGATTGCCTCTGTGATTAATTATTCCACCTTGATTACTTATTAATTCGTTGATGTCATCAGATGTCAGGGCTGAGTGATGTGGAACAATCAAAACACACACCTAAATGTTAGTTGTTTACAACGATTGAGATAAGGAACCCAATGCTGATTAATGCATGTGCAGTCAGTGTTTATGCAACGTGTTGCGTTTTCAGAGATATTTTAAGGATTGGTTTTTCGTCCAATCAAAGCTTTCCTTGGTATCAAGTACGAATATATAGGGAGGGGTTGGGTTTAAAAAAAAAACATTTATGCATTTGGCAGATCATTTTATCCAAAGTGACTTACAGTGCATTCAAGCTATACATTTGACTCAAACCCACAACCTTTTGCACCGCTAACACAATACTCTACCTGTTGAGCTACCAGAACACAGGGAAACGCCATCACACAGTACCTTGCAATTGTATACTTCAGACAGCGATGGCGCTAGAGAGGCAAACATCACATAACATTATTTTTAATCGAGTCAAGTTTGTTATTCAATAAGTGGCGATTCTGGAGCAGCTAAGGGCTGTTAGACAATAATCATCGTTTAAATTCGATCTCATGCACCACATGTGGCAGACTTGCTCTGCGGGCGTCTTACAAAACGAAAAGTGTGTCATTGTCTTACCTAAATTTGTCTCGACTGAAATCTGTGAGTGGAAAGACAAACCATTAAACAGAGCCTTGAGAAACGGGCTGTCAATACATTTGCCTGCTGGGCTGTGTCTAGATATCGATAAACTGCTTGGTTTTCAGATAGCTTATACTTGCACCACGTAACAGCAGTGTGCTAAACAGAAATTGTACACTGTGTGCTACAAATAAATAAAGTCAAATGGAGTGAGGCAGAAGCTGATTTGTCATTTTGTCTCATGCTCAGTAGCTTTGGCGTTGTGTGTACATACTGTACGTGCTCTAAGAGACTAACGTATCACGTTGAAACCAAAACTGGTCTATATACAGAAATTTAAACCGTATGCAAAATACTGTTTGACTGAACACACAGCTTCTGAGAACAACTTAAAGAAAAGACAGAAACACTTTGTCCTCTTTTTTAAAAGTTATTAAAGCCCACATCTTGCATCGTCTTATTCTACACTGTAGCAACCCAATCAGAACAGACCTTTGACCAATTAAAACAACTCAGTCTAGTAAAATCACATAATATATAACCCTAACTAAAATATCAAATTATCAAATAAATATCAAATAAATAAAATTTCATGAAAAGTCATCCAGGATTTGAACTCTGTGATTTAACTGCAAGACTCTTACCCTATAACTACCTAAACACTATCACACATTAGGACACATTAGGTGATGGGCTGATGTTTTAGGCAAGATGCCTCTGAATGGGGGACACTGCAACTCTCAATATAACGAAGGAAGTCCCGCCTACTAGTCGAAGGAGCCAATTGTCAGTCGCTAAACAGTAACATTCTGTGGGGGGGGGGACTCTGTACAGAGTGTTCAGAACCTAAAGCGATCTGAAAAGACTCGTTTTTATACTGCAATTTGAGGTTAAAAAAGTGAATTTATGCTACAGTTGATGTCATGTTTAAAAGGTCGGAAAAATGTTGTTTCAGTGTGACTTAGGCTAAGATTTTTCAGATATCTCTTTCCCCATTTAAGAAGTCAGAACTAGGTCTTATATGACTGAGACATCTGCCTGAAGGAGTTGCAAAATGGCCGCAGAGTGCGGAGACTTCCTTAAAGGGATTTTGTTTAAGTCAGAACAGAAGGAATTTGGCATGATTGCGTTTCTCATCCTAACGCATCAAATCTACGTCTGAGAAGTTTCTCAGAGAGCAACACACTTGGTCATTGAGACAGAACCTCAAGGTTGTTGAACTGACTTTTGAGATAAAGAGATGTTGTTTGGTGACTCCTGGATTCTTGAACAGGGGGTGCTTTAAATAGTCACCATCTAATGGCAAATCGATAACAGGGGGTGGAGTGATTAAGCATTTCCTCAGTGACTAATGACAGTCTAAGTCGAGCTTCTTTGGAGCACTAATGCTTCCACTGTCGGGTTTTGCCAGCTAAATGAATCCAGCCAATTTGTCTGGAACAAAAGGCCAAATTTAACAGAAACATGGGAAACTATTACGGCTCACTGAGGAGGGAGGGTTGGGTGGTAGAAACATAGATGAAAGAGAATTAAAAGGGCTTCATCTAAATTCAATTAAAGATGGCATTGATCATTAATTATAATGTGCTTGACTATTGATTATGGCAGGAATAAAAGGTGGTAATGCAATGCTATCGGTTGTTTCCTTCAAAAGCCATTCATAGAATTTTGTCACAAAAGAAAAATTTTGCAGCAAATCTTAAGATATCTGATTAACCGAAACATTGTCAACTTTCTACAGTCTTCCGCAAAACTTACCAATGTGCATCACGAATGTCCAAAGCGATCTGAACAAAACTTTTACCCTTAACATTAAACTTTGGCATGCAACTTTTCATGTATAGTTACTGCATACCACAAACAATACCTCTAATTGTGTCCAACCCAAAACACCCCATCACCACCTTAACAACCACCAAAAACATCCTAGCAACTGAATAGCAATGCACTTCCATAACCACCCATAACACACTATGTTCTCCCTGTATCTATTTTGTGATATTTTTATTTACAGTAGTATTAAGAAACAAAGATTTTAAATGGTAAATAGGTTAACTTGTTTTTGAAACATGTTAGCAATAGTTCATCTTGAAGCACACAGAATACTGCTTAATATAGAAAACAAACAAATAAATAAATAACATTACTTATCCCAACGGTTACCAAGGAAGTTGCAACAGATGCTAAGTTATTTCCAGTTTCTCTGGGAATTGTGTGTGATTGTGTCTAGAATACATTTTCTTCTTCAAGATTGTAGGAAAAATGGGCCTTTTTCCACAGGCCCTTCAAAATCAATATGTATAGATGTCTTGCCAAATACCTATTTTTAACAATAGACACAGAGTAAGAAATACAAAATCGAGTGCTGGCCTCTTCAGCAGACTACTGAAGATGCTGATAAGATCTATCGCTCCACATAAGCAAAGAATGAGCAGACATGATAAAGGTCCCATCTTATAAACTTCAACATGCACATCAGTTTTCGAACCCGACTGACAGCAGCGATCAGCTCTGAAACTCGTTCTATCAAGCTGCTAAAAGAACATTATTACCCAGGAGCGAACGCGCGAGGATGATCAAACGCAGACGACTGCTTCTGTCGAGGTTCATGTGTCTGTGCTTTTCCATTTCTCAGCTGTCTGGACAAACGTGTTCAAACACAGCACACAACTTCAGCACGGATACTGCCGTACTGCAGTACATCACGTCTTTCCGAGGAATGATGACTCATCACATCCACTACACTGCCACTGTAATGATACAGCACAAGTCACTGTTTCCTGCAATGTACTGTAACATCTGCACAGCGGATAAAGCAATAGCTCAGCCAAAGAAGAATCTGTCATTATTTACTCACCCTTGGGTTGTTTCAAACCCGCGTACTGTTGTTGTTCTCTGAGGAACACAAAATAATGTTTAGAAAGTTGTATTTTTTTTAGCTTTTTTCTTTCAAGCTCTGTTAAGGACAAATAAGCACCACAAAAGTTCTCTACATGGACAGTCACTATGATTTTTAGCTTCCTGGGTAAAAGTCTTCGCGGGTCCTTAAAAAAAATGCAGCTAACCCCAGCTAACACGGATTGTCCTCAGAACACTGACTAACAATCTCTAAATGCTTGCTCTCATTTGGGAAACAAATTGGGAAAACATCTGGGAAACACTTCAGGAGGTAATAGCAGGTTCATAAGAATAATATACAAGCTTATAACACAGTTTTAAACCTAATCCTGCAATCTGATTGGCTGATATTGTTTCAGGAGCAACAATGGTGTTGATGTAGAAACATGGCCAGGTTGGTGAGGCTTTTTTCTAGCATGGTAATGTCCACAAAAGAAACTCATACAGAAATGATTAACTGAGATTGGTGTGGCAGGACCCGACAAGTCCCCACAGAACCCAGACCTGATCTCAACTGAACACATAAACTGAACACCAGCAGTGAGGCAGACCCCATCACCCAACATCAGGGCCTGGCCCTCACTGAGTGCAAACCCCTGCAACCACGTCCCAACATCTGATGCAATACCTTCAGCTTCCATTTCCGAATGCCAACAGTATTTTTTACATTTATTTTATCGATTTTACAGTTTTAGGGTGAAATTTGACAACATTTCTTTGCAATGAACACATACCAACGTGATTGTCACATTGATCATTTATTATACACTCCTAAAAAATTACATTGATTTTACATTTACACCCTTTAAATATATATACCACATCGAACAACTCTCGATCTTTAAAGTTAATGGTCACATAGTTCTCTAACTCATTAATTTTGAGGACTAGTTATTATTATACAGACTTCATTTTTACCATCCATGTCAACTCTGAGGCACATAATAGAATAACTATTACTATTTTTCATTTTTTTCATTAAGTCACTGTAATCGCCCCTCCCCTATTAATGAAAGGCAGGCTGTCTATGGTTGGATTCACAAGTTAATGATCCACTATTTAGGACTTATGTAATGGGCTTAATTATGTAGGTAATGGCAATGTTTTAAAGCAGCACTACAGTACGGCCACACAGATGGGCAAGCAAATGCTAAAATAATGTGCTCTCTCTCTTATCAGCTCGAAATAACATCACAGACTTCAGCTAATCTATTCACACAGCACGTGCACTGGAGAAAGTGATGAAAGCGCAAACATAATTTAATCTATTTTTATTATTACATTTGTGCAAAAAATGGTTGAGGTGTCAGTTACCTAATCTTACTATATAGACAGCCCACAGCACTTATGTGACCTTATGCGCTTATAGCCTCATATTACCCATATTTTATCATGCTGAACTACTGTGTATAAACTGTAAACGTCAGATACAGCTAAACTCATAATCTCTTACAGGGGTTCTGCAGTCTGGCGTGTCACTCAGTCTGGTAACCCTGCATCGCATTGAGGGTTACCGTTCAGGAGACTGTGTAATTTACCTGTATGACAAATAATGCCAGAAAGAAGTTCAATGGCGGCTGGGGGCTTTTCATGGCTGACAAATGTATTATTTGCTTGATAAACTGACATGGGTGGAATAGCAGAAAGTTAGGTGAGCACATAACCTTTAAAGCTAGATGGGAAAAGGATGTGAATGAATCGGGCAGTACTGAATGCGATTTCTGAGACTGAATAGACACCCTACAAGTGACATTTTTGACGCCCTACTTGGGTATAAACATAAAAATCTAATAATAAGAAAAAAAACGCTACTAATAAAATACATATACTTAATAATGAACTTTTCTTACACATTTTAAATGCTAAATGCTGATAAAGTGAATGTTGATGAAGGATGCAGGTGAACTTACACTACATCTGCTAGAAATAATTTTAGAAATGAATAAGCTTGTGAATAAGCTGTTGCCATTACAACACTATATAATGCAATATTATAATGCAAAACTAAAAAGTTTTTATAATAAGAAATTAATTACAAACACTAATAAGGAACACAATTGATAAATATATAATAAAATACGTAATAAAAAGTAAAAGAAAATTGAGGATGTGACACAATACTGACTAAATGTGAGTGACGTTTCAGTTAAAATACACAAACAGCCAATGACTAAAATCGAAAACAGTGTACAAATGCACAGCCCCACACAACTGATTGCTTTCAGATTGTATCTGGCAGATATAATAATATAAAGATAAGCGTGATTCATATTAAAATTATCCATATTGAAATCTTTGAATTGCATATTACCTTCGCACACACACACAGCTACTCAACGCCTGAAATATCGGGTTATTTTATCGCCTGTGTTCAGGAAGAACCGCACTGGACCGTTCAGGTCTTCTTTGAAATCAAAGTTTTTCAGTCCTACTAAACACAACGATTTTTCAGGCCGTCTGAAAGGCTTCATAAGTAAACCCTAAATGAGGTTGAAATTGCCCATTTTCCCAAAGGCCAATTGGAATATAACCCCCGTCTACCCTTCGTCTATCACTATCTCTTCCTGGGAAACCACAGAATAAGCCTGAATGTCAGGCCATTGTACAGGAGAGTTGGGTGAGCGAGTGTAAAGAGAAGTGCACACTTCCTCTATGCCAACTGGGTCATTAAAGAGCTTCTGAGGAAAAATCTTTTCACCAAACAGAATTTTGATAACTCTGAGGATTTCAAATGGATCGGTGTTTCCTTCCAAGCGCCTATTGACAGAAAAGGGCTTAGACAAGCGAGTTCATTCATTAGTGTTTGGATGCGGGCCGTCGCCCTCCATCTCTTTGGTATTGTTGGTCTGAGAGTACCAACATTCTACCAAGAATCAGACCTGACAAGGTTGTAGCGTATTCTGCATGGACAATTTAAGAAGCAGTTTGTCAAGCAAAAATGTGGCCATTTATTCACTCTTTTGTCGTTCCAAACCTGTAGGTTATTTTTGCATAACTGCAGAACATGGATGGAGACTTTCTAAAGGAATTTGTTATGCATTTCCACCACTGTCAATGTCAGAAAAAGACAATAAATGCCACATGGCAGTGTAAAAGCAGTCCATACGCCATACTTAATCTTCTGTAGAGACACAAAGTACCAGCTACATACAAAGTGAACCACGTTTGATTTTCAGCTTTAAAACATTTTAACAGTTTAGCAATTAGCCACCTGAGAAGATCTTACTGTATAGAGCTTTACATGTGAACACATTAAAAGAAAAGTTTGTTATAAATCACAATCTGCAATGATTTTAAGTCTTTAATAAGTCATAAGGAGATAAACACTTTGGAAAAACAACACAAAATAGTTTTTAATATTTTTTTGTCTTTTGTCTTTGCCATTTAATTTCACAAGCTGGACTGACTTTAAAATACAATTTTATGAAGAAAAATAGTTGCATGAAGATTCTTAAAAACAATTTTAAGTTCTTTGAAAAAGTACAGAGCTTACACAGTAGAATTTACACAAATGCATTTGGCAGACACTTTTATCCTAAAACACCTGCAGTGTGTACAGTATATAGTTCATCAGTTTGACATGAGTAAATAATGACAGAAATCTTTTAACGTACAAAATCTTATTCATCAAAGTCTGGCAAAATACACACAACCCTTTCTGCATCAACAAAGCGTCTTTTCTGATAAATAATGATCCACAATTATCTACTGGCTGCTTAAATGGTGGAACCTCGATGTTTGTACATGATTAAAGAGCACAGAATGCATAAGAATAATATTGCCTTAAATACAACCACTGCAGATGTTTCTCAGATGTAAAAGGGCTTGTACTGGGACAAATGTTTTAGTTCTAGACAACCCACCAGTTTTGGAAAATACTCGCATGCTCGAGAGACAGTAGACAGGATCCTAAAATACCAACAAACTTGAAAGAAGAGTCAAGAACAGGTACTGTGGTTCTTTTAATAGGAAGTCACATATGTTAATTATTTTGTTTGATCAGTTTAAAAAATGTTAAAAAGGTTTCCCAGCTAACATGAAAAGTTCTTAGAACATTGGCCAACATCCTCTAAAAGTTCAGATATCTGTCAGTTATCAAAAAACGTTCTTGCAGTAACATTAGTAGAACTTTTTTAGCGTTATATATCATATATATATCATATATATTTAATGGAAATGTTAGGGAAACATTCTTACAACCTAAAACTGTTAGCAGGGTCTTATCTGCAAGGCTGATCGCGGCCTGTGTTTGGAATGCAAGGGAAGAGTACTGTAAATGTCACCAATTTTCATCAACATCAAAGTGCCCTAGAAAGGGGGAAAAAATCAAAGCGAAGGAAAAAGGTGGATTCTGGTGTGCAGTAGCGGCAGGGGGTGACGTGTTAATCTGAACGAGCCCCATGAGATGAAGTGTCAAAACATATCTTCTGTCTCTTCCATGTTTATCAGTGTTCATCCTAAACAGCTGCTGCTGTGACCTGCATGTGATTCACACTTAAATCATGGTTGCCATCGTTTTATATTGAAGTTAACTAGAGAGAGTGTTCACAACCCATAATGTGACACTTTCCAAAATAAACAAGATGTGAAAACTAATGTAAAACTAATAAAGGGAAAAGTTTGATTTTTTTTAATTAGGAGTTTGGAGGAGAGGGTTTAAATATAAGAGGTGACGTTCGTCATTTTAGTCATTTCAGAGGCCAAGCAAACTTTAACATTTTGATGAAAGATTATGAATACATTCTGTATATCATCACATGCAACAACTGTTCTGGATGTATTAAAAAGTCCTGGATGTATTAAGAAAAGAAACAGGTTTAGTTTACATTGCATGTTGATTTTAGACTTCAAAAAATAATTTTGTGCGGTGTTATGCTAGTCAGCAAGGATAAAAAGTAATAAAAAATAAAAATATTCAAGACGTCACGTCTGGTTAGGAAAAGGTGTAAGACAAGCTGCTAGAGGAGCTCAGCAGTTTCACCGAATACAAAAAAATAAAAAACTGGAAAACTGGGCGAGAAAAAGGACTAGAAAAGAGCAAGCTGGCGTCCTCTTAAATGCAACGTGATAATTAACTGTCCGTTAAGACAGTTACACACACAAGGATGAAGTGAAGCAGACATGAGATCGGCTCTGAGTATCCTGACACCAGTCCTGGGGGCTGAAGTATCTGACTGCTTTCGTTTCAATTTCTAAATCTAACCTGCTTTAATTACTGGTTCATTCTTCAGATAAATGTCATTCATTTCATGCTATCTTATCCTGGACACTGTGTTTTATAAAACACAGGTCTGAGGACTCTAATGGTCTGGGAATCTGGCAGATAAACCAGAGAAACTTTTATTTAGCTTGACCAAACAAAGCTCATGATTTATACCAGAGACAGAGACTGGACTGAGGCACCGGTTGGTGTCAGATTAGATTCTGGCACATGGTGTTTGAAACAGTCACGTAACACTGACAGCAAATCGCAGCTTCGAAGTGGCGCCAGTAAGTGATAGCGACTGCTGGCGATTTGATCCCAACTAACCGTTTTCTGAACATTGTCTAACGTTCTTTAAAAGTTTGCTCAGGGTTATCAAAAACATTCTCGTAATAGCCTTAGTAAAACTTTTTTATAATGTAAAAATGTTGTTAGTGTAATGTTTAAAAACGTTACAGAATTTTAAAAAGTTTGAAAAACATTCTTATAACGAAGCAACAACATTAACAGAATGTCTAAGAAACTGGCACAGACATTCAAAATAACATTTGAAACATTTTTGTTACTTAATGGAAACATTAGGGAAATGCTTGTACAACCTAAAACTGTGATGATGAAATTGCTATTTTAAAATTGCTGTGCAAATATGACGCATTTTGTATGGGATGTTTTGGCAATAACCA
Organism: Chromobotia macracanthus; assembly: GCA_036877525.1. Taxonomy (NCBI): domain Eukaryota; kingdom Metazoa; phylum Chordata; class Actinopteri; order Cypriniformes; family Botiidae; genus Chromobotia; species Chromobotia macracanthus. The sequence continues at coordinate 2,898,650 of JAZGTH010000088.1, read as the reverse complement.
GTTTGGAAAAAATATTTCATACAACCAAAGGGTATAATTTTTATTTCATACCATGAGCACAGTGCAGTAAATTAGTCATTATTAAAGGCAAACATAACCAAATTTTCCATGCATGTTTCTCACAGATCCTTTTTCCATCTCAAAGGATCTTTGTGAACTCAAAACAAGGGATCGGACATCTGCCATTTCATTAGCCGATGTCACAACATTGTGAACTCTCACAATCATCCTGCAAACACATCCATACCACTCATCAGTGTTGTTAATCCCCAGATTTTCATCACCTGAATCTTTTAATCCATGCACATCTGCGGGAAGTCAAGGGTGACTAGTGAGATTACCTGGTAAAACTCGTTCACGACAGGGTTAACCTGCACAGACCAAAAAACATGAGATTCTCACTGAATGCAGCCAGTAAATAGGGAACTGAATCAGATTCTATTATTCGCCATCAGAGTACGAGAGTGGAACTCAATATAGTGTGATGTACACCCCCCGGCAGCTTTAAACGATCCAGTTTATTTTGACCTTCAGTAGTCAGGGAAAATAGAGCATCTCAAGTGACTGAGGTGAGAGAAGCCCGCCAGAGACACGCGACACCGGGCTTTGTGGGAACTGATCGTGAAACTTCTAAATAACCTCGGGCAGAAGAACCAAAAAACGATGAGTAAGAAGAAACAGCAAAAACGTTTTACGGCTGATCTGACTTGTTAACCTCGCCGAAAATGTGATGTGCTGTAAAGGTTTAATTGAACTGGAGACCATTCACAGAGCAGCGTCGCACCCCATCTTTATAAGTTCCCTCATAAAGGGTAAGTGATACAAAAGGTACCGCGGTATTTGAAAGCAGCGAAACAAAAGATGTAACTGCTGATTATCATAAATCTGGGCAGATTATCTAATTTCATGGGTTAATAACAATTTCACACGGCTGCACTTTTCATTAACATCAATGACCTCACAATGTGAGATGCTAACCGCAATTAGCGGCTATTCAGGGCTGGCACGTAGCGCTAACCTTCAGCTAATGGACGACGTGAGGAATAAACAAAGCTGAAAATCACTCCACTTCAGCTACATTTAAAAACTCTGAATGTGGATAATAAATGGTCACTTCCGAATAAATGAGAAACTTAGCACAAATTGCGTTTAGAGGGTTGGCTATCTCAGGGTTCAAATACTATTTGACTTATCAATTTCAAAACCATTTTGATTACAGACTAACCGATTTGTGAGCCATTTCAAAGAAGACAATCAATTTAACCAAGTGCTACACAAAATATATATTTAACTATAGATTCGCTACAGAAACTTCCCTTCTCCAGGTCTCCTCAAAAACAACAGTTATGATTTTATATTTCATATACATGAAATACAAAACAAACATGCATGGCTAGTTAGTTTAAAAGAAAATCCAGTGATTTTTCTGACAGCAGGCAGTACTCATCCCAAAACACAAGTACAGAACATATGTTGACAAAAGAATAATTGGTTGTTACATAACTTAGGCTAACACTATCATTAGCAAAAGCCTCATTATGTCCTTCAACAGAAGTAAAACTAAAAACACAAACAATTGATTTGAACATAACATTATGACTAATTTGACGCTACGTGGTAGCCAAACCATTTTTTTGAACTGGTCACATTAACTGAACACCGCCAAACAATTTCTCTCCTCATTATTTTGCAAAATCCCCAAATCACAACACGTCTCAGTTCCTAAGTTCTTCACATAAAAGAAAGAAAAACAAGAGGCATAACAAGCCAGAAAAAATACAGGAAACACCCCAAGGCCTTTAAAACACTCGATTCAAACTCACTAACACACAGCGTTGCAGATGTCATAGCCGGAGCGCTGGCCTAATTTTTTTACATAGGGTTATGATTGCCTTTTGATGCACTGTCTTCTAATGACTTGTTAGGGTGCGTGCCTTTGAGACGGAGCCCTGATTTCACCCCGGGCTCAGTTGCCTCGTTATCCACACAGACATGAAAAAAATCTTCATCTGGGATGGAGCTAACAAAGTGTCGGCCGCATCTTAGTAGGTTACAACCCAAAGGATCCTGCAGGAGGCCACAGGGTAAGTCCTGTTACGCCACAGAAAAACAAAGCGGACAGAGGGAGTGAGCAGCAGTAAGGCAGAGTGAGGCACGCTGAAGACTGTAGGACACTAATGTGGATGCTGCTATTATGTGGTTGTGATAAATAATGAAATACAACTGCTTAAGCTGCATTGTGTACTTCCTCAGAGCTTATAATGAGGTGGGGATAAAAGTAATGATTATGTTTCTTGAAATGGCTTCAAATCGTAAAAATGTTCCTGCGTCTGTGATGGTCAATAAAGTGTTCCTCTCACACTGTTTAAAAACTTTAAAATATTCATCCTCCAAAGACTTTGCAACATTTTTAGAAGCACTAAGCTATATACTGTATATGTTCTTTTTCCTCCCTAAATCATTTTAATTATATATATATATATATGTGTGTGTGTGTGTGTGTGTGTATGTATGTATGTATATATATATATATATATATATATATATGTATATACATTATCAGCACTGTATTAGCACAGACCAGTGAAAAACTGTATCTATAGGAGCCCAGTGTTATACAGTAAGGATCAAAAGCAAAGACACATGAAGTAAGAGACCACACTAGTTAAAACAAGACCCTGGTGCACCTCAAGACCTACAGGCGTCAACAGAGGTCATGAAACAGCAGAAGAAAGGTTACCACATGACGTGAATATTGACTGTTACACTGGAGCCATTTTTACTGCTGTGATACTTGACAGTGTAACTGAAAACAGAGACCATTCTAACCTTGACATGACTTATGCCTGGTCCCAGCTAACAGGGAACATTCTTAGAACATTGGCTAATGTTCTCCAAAAGTTCTCTCAAAGTTCTCAAAGAAGTCCTTTCAGTAACATTAGTAGAAGGTTTTCAATGTTTTCAGTGTTTTTCAATGTCCTGAGCTGTTAGTAGAACATTTTAAAAACGTTACAGAATTTAAAAAAAATCTTTGAATAATGTTCCTGTAACCTATAGATAACAACATCTAAAACCTGTACTTTTGAATGTTCTTTCAAAGTAATGTTAATGTTTTTGTTAGGGAAACATTCTTACAACCTATGTTTGATAGCCAGGGCTGCTCTCACAACTGTTTCTCCACAGTCTTATAAAGTTAAAGGTGTCAAAAGTATTAAAAGTTACAGCGTTAAAATAATTAGTGATAGATCAAAATACTGACTAGGCAGATATCTACAGTAGCTTACAGTAAGTGTCCACGTTAGTTGACAACTGTACCTGTCTGCCATTTATGAAAACCAGTACTTGTCCTTCCATCCCGAGTCCATACATTTGAAAAATACTGCTTTAAATACATCTGAATTGTGGTTACACAGTACAAAATTAATCATGCCAGGGTCCAAAAAGCATCAAAACATCCACTGGTCTATAATTTTGACTTTAATATGTACAATAAACCAAACAGAAAACAGATGGACAACAGAATGGATTTTTAATAATTCAAGATCTATAATTCGGCAGATGCAAAATTCTATCAGACATGAGTCTGTCACTGGTCCAGCACAATACAAACAGCTGTGGCTCTGTGGCTATAAACGGACTGATGTCTGAATTGTTATTTTGGAAGAAGACATTTCTCTGGACTGTACTCCACATGTCCCAACATGCTGACCATTCCATAAAAAACAGTCGTTTTCTTTTCGTTAACAATCATCTTTGGCTATAATGCACACAAAATTTATCCAGCACTGATTTGGTGACAATCCGTCAGTCAGTCAATAGCACAGTGCCAGTGTTTGTGTGTCTCTTGTAGTTAGCCATTATCTCTAGTTGTCTCCAAAAGGCAAGAATCGTAATGTTCACTAATTAAAAACATGTACAAGGCACATAACACTAAACACAGTCACAAACATCATTTTCTCACTGAAAACAATTTGTTACACCTAAACTAATTAGCACGGTTCAGTAAATTTGTGTGACATAATCATATCTCATGAGTGCCCAAATCTCATTATGCTTGTGACGAATTGTAATGTTTGATGGTTCTCTTAAACGGCTCATCATACATGTTGACAGCGGGAGAACAGGAGACCTCTTCACTTTCCATAAGGATGTTAACAGTATTCTGTAGTTTCAGTTGTTCGGCAGGACAAAGAAAACTTTCATTTTAGACTTTAACAATGTTAGGTTGTAAGAACGTTTCCTTATGTTTCCATTAAGTAACAAAAACATTAAATGTTATTTTGATTGTTCTGGGAATGTTCAATACGTCCAGTTTTCCAGACATTTTTATGTTATTGCTTGGTTATAAGAACGTTATTCTAACTTTTATTAAATTCTGTAACATTTTTGTTCATCAAACTTTGCACATCAAGTTGTTAATGGAATGTTTTCGATATATGATATATAATGTTTAAAACAAATTCTACGAACTGCAAGAATGGTTTTAATAATGTTGAGAGAGAGTTAGTCAACATTTTGAGAACATTCCCTGTCAGCTGGGCAGTGTTTGTAGTCTAAACCTTTGCCACAGTGCTGAGGTGATGTGGATGGTTTCTAGGTGGCTGTTTACTGGCCTGTGAAAAGGTGAAAAGAATCTTTTAACCAGCAACTTGATTTAAACACTCTTTAATGATTATATAATAAGAAAAGCTCCTGATTTCTGATATGATGTTTTATTCAAGGCTAAAATAACCTAGCAAAACAACCTGACGTAAGTGATGATATATATGCAAATATCTCCTTCAAACAGACACAGTCAGTAATGGAAAGGCTAATTTGTATGTTTTAGGAATTCACAGATACAGCGAGAGGTTTGTTTCTTATTAGCGTCCATATCAATTCGCTTCATATCTCCACACACAATTTATTTCACAATATGAGTTTGTCTTTTCTGTTTGACACATTTTACTGCAAGCTGCACATAACTCAATGGAGAAAGGTGCCATATTGTTGCTAGGCAACAGCTCATAAAGAACCCGGAGATTATAAGCAGTGTTTGCAGATTACAAATTAGCTCCCCTTTGTTGTCACTGGCAAAACTGTAGCTTGTGGCCAGTGGAAGGTCAGCCAACACAACACACACACATACATACAGTAACACACACACAGACACACACACACACGTTTGTTTCACCATATTAGCAAGGTCATTTCATAGACCTCCATTGATTTTGTATCAGGCTAATGATATCTTCTATTCTCTAACCCCACTCTAAACGTAACCCTTACAAAAACACATGCATAATGCTAGATTTATAAACATAATGTTTGCCTTTTAATCCAATAAGGACCAGTAAAATCTTACAAGTTGGTTGTCATGATATTTTACTATGATAGTGAGACCATTTGGCCTTCACAAAAACAACTAAACCTGTAAACACACACACACACACACACACACACACACTGTACATACAAACACATGCATGCACATACAAACAGTAACACACAACTTTTTATCTAAATTTGCACCTGGATTCCCATAGTCATGAAAAATCTGGAAAGACCACACAATCTTAAAATTTATGACTATAATATTAGTGGTATAGCAATATTAATCTCTTTAATATTTACCTGGCAGTCTCTATTTATCCAGTAATACAGAGTGACTGAAACTGTCCCAGTTAAATCATTAAAATTTACTGGTCCACAGGCGCAGGTATCTGCTGTTTAACTTCAAGTCATTATAAAGTCTTTAACTCATAACATCAAATGCCACCTTATGTTTCAGTGTAACAGGAGTGCTGTAGTATTAACAGCATTTACAGGGCTTCCACTGATGGAAATGTAGTTCTTATTTGTCGAAATCCCCACAGAAAGTCAAGGCTATAACAATGGGTTGTTTCCTATTAACCTCAGGGAATAATTGTTGTATGAATGTAACTGCGGGAAATTAACATGAATTAGCATTTGCCTGCCTTAAGGAAATTCCTACTGCTGGCAGTAACCTCTCAGTGGACTGGCATAAACCGAAAGGTATTACAAAGTCCCGCATTTAAATAAGGGCTTTAGATACTGATCCCAAAACAGTCCAATACCCACATGCATAAATGCATAAAACAGGCTGCAGCTGGGGTTTAAGTACATATACCCTCCCAATGAAAAGCAAATCAAATACACCTGCTCCTTAAAACCTTTCAATAATCAGCCGGATGCTCACAACCTTGTTTAATACATCTCTGAATAATTATGGTTGTGCATAAATGGCTTAATTTTCCTCCTACAGTCCACTATGTCTTTAACTTTAATATTATGCATATAAAACTCAAAACTCAAAAACATGCACAGGTCATATTTCACCACAATATCAACAGAAATAAGAGAGTATATTCACTCAAAAGACAAAATCACAATGAAGAATAATGGTAATACCAGACCATTAAAAAAACAAACCTAAAAATAATAAAACAAACCCAAATAATTTAACCATTTTTAAAGGGATAGTGCACCCAAAAAGTAAATAATTGACTCACTCTCATGTTATTCGAAACCTTCTGTAGAACATAAAGATGTTAGCCAGAATATTAGATAAAGAAAGAGAGAGAGGGAGAGAGAGAGACAGACAGATAGTGGTTTGGAATGACAGGAAAAGTTCATGACAACAATTTTAATTTTTGGGTGCACTGTCCCTTTAAGTTTTCCTTTTCCGTATACAACATACAATATATGACTGTACTTAGGAGGTATCGATTTGGAGGTGGAATGTGACAGGGATGAGTTTTGTGGAAATGTCCGCTCAAGCAACATCACTCATCTGGTGGAAGTGTAGTGGTGGAATAGTTGATCGTTCGGCACAAATATAAACTGTAGTGCTACACTGGGGGCTGTAAAATGAAACAAACATGCAGCAGGTATCAGCCGTTATAAAAGATGGACATTCCAGAGGTTAAGGGCAAATTGCACACTCTGGACACATGCAGGTGTAAATTACACACCAGGGGCGAGAAAGCAAGAAACAATCTCGAGCTCATATCAGCCAAACTGCTGTAACTCGGGCCGCTTCGAGATTGATGCCTCTCTAATTGCAACTCTGAGTTTAAAGGTCATGACCTGAGGTTACAGTATGAAGATTAAAAGACCAACAATTTATCACGAATGATGAACTGCATCCATCTTTCGGCTTACAGTATGTGTCGCCCTGCTGCTGTCAAACATTCAAGGCCACCAAACTCAACACCAAACCAAATGTTTCCATTAAGAAATTAAAACATTAAAAATGTTATTAAAAGTTCTAGAAAATGTTAAAAGTATAAATGCTGTAATATTAATGTTATAGGAACATTATTCAATCTTTTTAAAATTCTGTAACATGTTTAAAATATTCCACTCACTACTTAACAAAAACGTTTTAATATAAGATATATATTGTGATATATAAGATATATAGTGTTAATAAAACGTTCTACTATAATATAAACGTATAATATAAACGTAATAAACAATCTATAAAACATTACTGCAAAGACTGACAACTTTGAGAGCACTTTTAGAGAACATTAATCAACATTCTGAAAATGTTTCCTTTTAGCTAGAATTTACACAATATTTTTAACATTTATGTTACTTAAGGAAAATATTAGGGAAATGTTCTTACAACCTAAAATTGTTAGCTAGGATTCTTGTGCAAACATCCCTGTCATGTGAGATTCTCCAGCAGGAAACTGAATCATTTAGTGGTGCCACACTCATGACAGACACATCGACAGCTGAGTTGTTTATTCAGTATGTAAATGGGTCGCTAAATATTAATTGCAGTGCTGGGATTTGAGGGGACGTGATAAATATATCATGATGAAGGGGTGCGCAGCATTAGGGGAGAGTCACAGTCATAATTCGTCATCTTGCTACATTTGTGGCACGAGTGACAATGAAACAGAGAGAGAAAGAAGCAGTCATGCACAACCCAGTTAACAATTTTAGGTTGTAAAAACATTTCCATAATGTTTCTATAAGATGTTATTTTAAATGTTCTAGAAACGACCAAAATGTCCAGTTTTTTAGATGTTGTGTTAATGTTATTGATTGGTTATAAGAACAATATTATAACTTTTTTTCTGTAATTCTGTAACATTTTTAAATTGGTATACTAACAACTGAAGAACACCATTTTTGATATGTATGATATTTAACATCTAAAAATATTCTATTAATAAACATTTTTGAGAACTTCAAAAGACTGACTGACACATACACAAACTCGAAGCAGAGAGAAAAGAAGCCAACACTAACAAATTCCCTGCAAAACAAAACACCAGAGGGAGAGCAGGTTAACCAATTTCCATCGTGTGGCACCATTTCTGCCCTGTGTAACGCGTGTGCCAGTGAACGCTGGGGCTGAGCAAACCGAGCCAAGATGGAAATCGTTAAAGGCCCTCCTCCTCTTGGACTGCGACTGTCTCCGTTCATCAAGAGAGTGTCATTATTATAACAGCCAGTCAAAAGGAATTAGGGTGACATTTGGCTCACACACAGCTCTGCTGGAAGCCACTCAATGTATAATCACTCCCGCTTTTTGGTGTTCTCAGATTAGCTTTAACAAGACCTGTGATGTTCCAGGCACAACACAAAGGGTCTGAAGAGCGTTTTGTGCCCTACCTGCATCTCTGATGCAAGCGGTACTGAGGTTCAGGCAGCCGCATCGTTTTTGCCAGGCATTTCTTAGCTGGGTCTTAGCTGGGTCTTAAAAATTCATCGTTTTTCTTGAAAATGGAAAAGGAATTTGAAAGGTGCTTTCTGTTTTAAAATGAGTTTTCATACCCGCACGGTTGTGAATTTCTCAGTTCTCAACAGGGTGCACCCTAAAGAGACAAACAGTGTTGTATTATGTAATCGCGAACTCTTGCTCTTGGGTTTGTGCATTTGGGTAAACTTCAGTCCCGACTCTTCTTGAACAGCTGAAGTGAAATGGGACAGAATAAATTCATGACACAGCGCTGGACTTTCTGTGCATATTTGATGTCAATTTATTATTGAGTAAAATGGGAGTGAAAGGGGTACAGTAGCTGCTGCTCCCAATTCTGATTGGATACGCTGCATTTGAAGCCACTGTAAATTAGATCTTTAACCACTGTATTGTTTTGACTAGTAAATTTGCTTTGCATGATGGATATCAGAGCATCTGTAACCAGGGTAAAAATAACATACATCCTGAATAGTCCTATTGGCTTTTATATACAGTATAATGCACATATATTTATTAGATTTATGTTAACAGAAAGAATTGTGGTTTATTATATCTGGATTAATGACAGAAGAGAGTTCATTCTGGTTCTGCTCAGGTACATGACATGAAGATCACATAAGGTAAAGACAAGTACAAGGTAATCATACTCAATACTGTTCAATAGTTCTAACTTTATTTATAACAGAATGTATGAATACTGTGATATAGAACGGCATGTGATTTATACATGTGAATAAAGTTCTTTGTGTGTTCCTGACATTATGAAATACTTTATCACTTTTAGCATTACATCTACTGTACTATAAAATATCCAATTTCATTAAAAAGAAAAATATGAAAAGGCAAAAAAACAAAAGCTAAGCATTCATCCGTGCCGTTTCCTAGAGAATTTTGTTCTTGTAGGTCAAAAGATGAAAACCAGAGAACTGGATTATCAGGGTTCTCTTTATCTGTCCTGGTTTGTACATCCTCGTAAATTAAAAGCATACGCTGTAGTCAAGAGGACACCTGTGTTATACAAAAGCTCATTTGCATAATGCCATTAGAGATACGCACACTCGTTAGGACAATTAAAAGCATCAAAGATTTAGTTCTACCTCACTTTCTCTCCAAATAAAGGTTAAGTATTAGCCCTGTTTTTCCCTTTATTTGTTGGAAACCTCATGGACGTCTTTGTGTTGTTGTATTCTAGACATAATTAAATCAATTATACTACAAATACTTAATGTGCTGTGGGGTAAATAAATCATAACTACATTATTTACTTGAATTATCTTGTGCTAAAATCAAACACTAGATGAAATGGTTTAAAATGCTGAAAACATCCTCCGATCATCATTCTGCTTGTAACTGAGAATTAAAATTTGTCCTTAAACGCCTAAGTACTTCCATCTAAACAGTTCAATAATTAACTTTTTATTGTTTTATTTTATAGTAATAGTTATAAAAGTTTGTTTAGCCTAGATTTTCTAACTCTGGTAGCTGATGACCAACATAATACTCACTTACAACCTGATCTCAAAGGAAACTATTTTACGAGTTGGTGATTTCGTATGAGTTCGTATGATGTGATTCATACAAAAAAGTATGAATTTATAAAAACGCCAGCATGAACCTCTAACCACTACTGGGTAAAAGCAGATCATATGGAAACGTTCAAATGAGATGGGACAAATTCAAATGAATTAGCCATGAAACCGCTAAAACGTAAAACAATTACAAATTGCCATGAGAATGTGTTGTTTTGTACTACAAGTCAAAATTCTGGACACACACAGAGGACTCATTCTTTATTATTACTATCAGAACTGTAGTAACATCATCTAAACTAATAAACAGAAACAGAATTATGATAAATATATACACATATATATATATCATGATAATCACAAACAATATTGAAGGAGCACACATGTATGCTGGACACTCACTGGCTACTCATTAAATATGATTTAATAAAAGCCAATGAGAGGTACATAAACCTTCCATAAATTAGAATCCAACATTCACTTAAAATTCACTCAAATGTATTTCAGAGCGGAAAATATAAATTATATTTTGACAACGCTGCGGCAGATTTGTAAGTGCAAAACAACTGCATATCAGTGTTGTTCATCTCAAAGAGATGGAATATTAACAAACATATGAGGTTATGGCTATTTTCTAGCTTTTCTTTCAAAAATATCTGAGGTTGAATGTTTTGCTAACCCTGTTAGTTTTCAAGGGTAAGAGAATAAATGACTTGCAATATTTTACCTGGAGCTGCTGTCTGAATAGAGATGGGACAGATATCTCACATTTATTCTAATTCATTGCTGTAGAATGATCTGAATTCTGCTTGTTAAACTTGTAAAACTTACATATGGTGTCAACGTTATATCTGAAAGTTCCAGTAACGGAGACTGTCCTTAAACTGCCTCTGCTCTTAGAGATGTGAGCACACATCCCTGTCTTTGATCAGCTGAGCTCACGACTGAGAAGCTGTACCACGGCAGCAGGGTCACAAACACAAGGGACAATCAGAGGTTTTGCACGAGCAGCTTAACATTCGCCTCATGTCCTGCTTTAAAGCAAATCGATGGGGGCCAAAAGTGTGACTGTCCTTGGGAATTCACAGAACTGAGACTCGTGTTGAAGAGCACAAATCTATGGTGGATGTTAAAACAATTAATTGCATTTCACCTTAAGGTCTGATGTTTGATTTTAGAATCTCAAAGAAGATCAGGTGGTATGACCAGAATCGGGTGGTATGACCACATATATACAATGCAACTGTATATATGTGTGTGTGTTTACACTATATATATAATACATTTGAACATATAATAATTTGGAGAAACATAATCTTGTTTGAAGAACACAGGACAAAAACAACTTCATTATATAGTTGCATATATATTAAAGCTGCAATTCGTAACTTTCCGGGTTAAAAATGAACAAAAATCAGTTACTGAGCAAGTACATAACAGATCTGTGTTCCAAATGATTTCCTTACCTTACTCTGATTCACAACTATAAGTAATTTGACTTCTTTATGTTGGAGTTAAATTAAAAGTACATAAGTAACCTGCAATTTTATGTTTCAACAGAGATGACAACAGAGAGGCAGAAGTTACAAATTGCAGCTTTAAATTGCCATAACTATTATTTTGATTATTCTAAATTAAATTGCAAAAGAGACACTCATTTCATTCTCTTATTTTCCAAATCTCTTTGGCATTCATAACACTCACAGTGCAAGCGAGCATCTAAACTGGATCAAAACTTGACGTGACAGCTTGCTGAGTTTTCTGCTCAATGATTTTTAAAAATCCAAACCATGACGGCATGATGTCTGTTAGCTAACATTCTCTAAAAGTTCTCTTCAAGTTATCACAAAATGTTCTTGCAGTAACATTAGTTGAATTTTTTTAACGTCATATACCACATATATCAAAAATGTTATGCTTAAGTTGTTAGTGCAACGTTTTAAAATGTGCACCAATAACGTACCTGGAATAATAACATACCAATAACCAATAATGTGCAAAAAAACAACCAAGCAATAACATTAATACAGCATCTAAAACTTTCAAAATAACATTTTTAATGTTTTTGTTACTTAATGGAAATGTTAGGGAAACATTCTAATAACCTTAAATTGTTAGCTGGGCGATTGAGGGTCTTCCTCATCTAGACTTGCTAAGGACATGAGTACACACTTCCATACTTCATCATTCCAACATGTAAATAACGGTATACCAGCATCTCTTCCCACTGGCACGTTTCTACTGTCACATGTTACATCACATCGTCCACTGCTAGATTCGAATACAAATTCAAGCCACTTTATGAACAGAGCCTCTAAAAATAAGCAGCAATTTGTCAAATTATTTCTGGGCCATTAAATTTCGGGATTCAGGTCTATCCAAAGTGTGTAGACACAGCTGTGCTCTTGGAGGATTTGTCATGCCATTATTGTGCACTCTCACAAGAGGCTCAGCCAGCAAAGCTAGCACGCTCGCATGTCACACAGTTCTGAAACATATAAACAAACAGTCGACGGGTTTTACATGCCAGAGGCTACACATCACCTCCAAAACATACATTCTGTAACTCAGTGCTTTGAATTCGCAAGTTTAGTAGCTCCATAGAAAGTTCAAACCCCATGTCGCTAACAAACAAACACAAAGATAACAGTTGCTGACAAATATGTGGCATCAGTCTGCAAAGACAGTCCCAAAGATGCAAACACTAAATGCCGTTGATCCCACGGCTGGTTATGATTTATCATATGGCTTTTAGCTTTCACAGTGGAAGCTTCTCGCACCAGCTCAGCAAATTGAAGGCCCTCAAGCTACGACTTTCATCTGCTCGGTTACAGGAATTGTTTATCTAGAGTTCACTGCTTACTTTAGGATGTTCTGGGATCAAAGAATGTGGGTATCTAGAGGACACAAAAAGACAAAACCCCAACTTCCAAAATCCCAACTTCCAAAATGCCAACTTCCAAAATGCCAACTTCCAAAATGCCAACTTCCAAATTGCCAACTTCTAAAATGCCAACGTCAAAGGGATAGCAGATCAAGCGTTTGCCCAGCTTCGGGGAACGTTCTCAGAATGTTGGCTAACATTCTCTAAAAGTTCTCTCAGAAGTTATCAAAAAATTTTGTTTTTGTACATTAGTAGAATGATTTTTTAATGTTATAAACCACGTGTATATATATTTGACATATATGGTTATACACCACATATAGATACATTATTCTTAAGTTGTTAGTGGAACACTTAAAAAATGTTACAGAATAAAAAAATAAATAATGCTCTTGTAATAAAGCAATACCATTAATACAATGTCTAAATAATCTGGACATTTTAATGGCTCTTAAAACATTTAAAACAACAACCTAAAATTGTTAGCTGGGATGTCATGTTGCTAATAGTATAAATACACACTTATCACACTACAAATCATATTGTACTAGACCATACTACACTAGAGCTGGGAGGAGCAATAAACATTCACTATATGGTATATTTATAACAGTCTCTTCAAGCCGTGTGGCAAAAATTATTTTCAGTAAGGAGGAAAACATAGAACAGTGAATTAAACATAAAAGGTGCCCTTAATATCAACATGGCCAACCACAGATATGAGCCAAGAGTACTTGAGTATTTACATAACTTTACACTACTGAGAATGACTCTGGACTCGACATGCCATCGCAGACATCATAAAGAATGACCTGCCAGACGCATCTACTGTATGACAGACATATGTGTACATATTTAAACTGCATACTTAACAATAAACATTCTGTCAGTATTTACTCAGCTTTTGCTCGAAACACATATGCTAGTTTTTATGAATCTTCATTCTGTCCTTCATAGACTAAATATTACATTATATTATGAGACTATACTGCTCAAATGTATGTTGTGTTTTTGTGTGCTTGTTTTTTATTGACAATTATTTTTCTCAAGCAGACTAATATGATCTCATTCTTCTCAATTTACCAGGCAAGGTAAGGGGATTTTTTTTCCAGAAGCATTTTTTGGTTATGCTTGTTGAAAGTCTTTTCACATCCTGATGGTAATCACTGAGTGAAGTGATCTGCATATCCACTGTGGAAGGCACAGGACCACAAAATGTTCATCCAATCATTGAATTCGGTCCAAATGCAATGACAGGACATCCTGCTTGCCTGTCAAACTATGTTTGTTCATGTGTTTTGGAGGAGGCGTGGCTTTGGAGATCGCTCTGAAGGAAGGGTGGGATCTTATAATATATGCTCTTATGCTGTTGCTAGTGTCTCTGAAATTGTCTACCTTACCTTTAATGGAGTTCGTAAGCAAGCAGCACAACTCATTTAAATGTGTTTTTTAAGGAATGTAGTGGGAGTACCGTATCTTAATCTGAATAATACCACTTCCACCTGAATAATGAAGTTTGGTCGTGTCAGGCGTTCGCCTCCTGGTGTGTTGAAGAAAAATATAATTGGGACATCGCTGCCTTGTTAACTTATTTCTTAGAGTTCGTACTAAATAAGTTTCCTATTTGAAATTTGCATTAATTATCTCACGGCTGCAATGAAATAGAGATTAACTTAAGCAGAGGGGATAAATTAAAAAAAGGGGAAATAGAGAGAGAGAAAATATGTGCCGGATTTATGTTGCTCAGCAACCATTAATTTGAGATTCATATGCACAGGTTTATTTCAGTCAGGTCTATTCGATTTCCTCCGACAGACATCAATTAATCTTCAGCTCAATTATCTTTGCACATTTTACTGTAGGTAGAAAATACTGATAAGAGATATGACAATATTAACAGTTACGATGCCGATCTCCAAAAGTTCACGTTGAAATGTTTGCAGACTGTTTCTTTTTCTTTTTATTATATATCATACATTAGAAATGTTATTCTTGGAGAGTTACTGGAATGTTTTAAAAATATTACAGAATTATTAAAATGTTCTACTAGCAATGCTGCAAGAACAATTTTGATAATATTACAGAAACTTTTAGAAAATATTTGCCAATATTCTGAGAATGTTGCCTGTTAGCTGGGATACTAACTATAAAGTTACACAAACATTTAAAAACCAGCAGAAGTTTGAATATTGCTCATCTTCATGTCAAACATTTCTTTATTTTACCATTTAAAAACTAACCAAACTTCTATAAAATGTTTCTTGAAAAGTGTGCTTGTGCACACTTGTGCATCAATGCCATTTGGTTTAATATTTTGTCATCTAACGCAATCACGCTGTATCCAAATACTTTAATTGGGTCACTGTATATACACAAACCTAGAACCGGTACTGCCAGCTTCTGCTTGTAGATGGATGAAACTGTTTGGATGGTTTAAAATACATCACCCTGACTGATCAGATCTGGGCACACATGTTTAAAACCAGGCCAATGCTCAGACATGTTAGGTCCCCCTCCCTGGACACTGCTCTGGTTCCTTCCATACAGTCAACACTGATATCTGCCTTGTATTTGAACAGCTTGACCAATGCTTTATAAGAGTGACCTACAAAACATCACTCTGTGGACTGCTTAAAATCATTAATTCTCCTCATTCAGTGCTAAACATCCATCTATAGGCCCAAACATACTTCTCACAAACATTTCTAACTATGCCAAGGTGGTTTGCCTTCATGCATCATATTTCAAAATACATAAGAACACATTTCAAGACACAGTACAATTAAGAGTGTGTTGTGTTAAGAGTAACTTGTTGGCAAATGTGTCCAGTATTGTAAATTCTGCTCAGATTAAGTTGTATAGTGTAACACAGCCTTTTAAATTTATTTTTATTTGGTGGCAGAGTGTGAAAATGTTTGCTCTAACAAAGACAACAAGCAATATAAGCAGTGGTCCACCCTGTGATGGGCCCGCATTTGTGCAGATTAAATGATAAAAATGATGACATCTCTGATAACATTATAGTGAACAAAGATTTAGAAAGACATATTGAGTGAAAAACTTTCTTAACAATAAGGTAATCATGTGTTTGTCATGTTTGGAAGTCGTGTGACTTTTGCCTCGACAGGTTCTGCAAGATTCACAAAGCAGCACGTGTAATAATTTGACTCACAACTTGCCAGACAGCCGCTGTTAAAAAAGGCCTCTGTGTTCCTTGCCAGTGTACTTAGCCTGTACCCATGCAGTAATTGTTCACCCCATCAAAGCAGAAGATCTTTCCATCTACAGAATTAATTCTCTGTTCGCTACTCACTGATCTGTGAACAGCAGTTATTACGTGTTTGGCAAAGCTAGCAGGCCAACAGGCAAGAGAAGAAAAACAAGGTGAGAGGTAACAGGGCTAGAGAAGCAGCTGACTCTAACAGCTAATGGGGAACGTTCTCAGAACATTGGCTAACATTCTCTCAAAGTTGCAGTAATGTTAATAGAACCTTTTTAACATAGCATATTTATCAAAAACATTATTCTTAAGTGGTTAGTGGAAGGCTTTAAAAATGTTATAAAACAAATAAAGGAATAATGTTCTTATAACCAAGCAATAACATTAATAGGCAAAATGTTCAGTGCCCTCGTTCTTTGTAAGTCACTTTGGATAAAAGCGTCTGCTAAATGACTAAATGTAAATGTAAATTCAAAATAACATTTGAAATGTTTTTGTTACTTAATAGAAGTGTTAGGGAAACACACAACCTAAAATTGTTAGATGAGAAGGCAAAATAAAAAAAAAATGTTAAAAATTAAGAAATATAAGCAAAACATACTGCCTGTTTTGAATGACTTATGGCACACATTATAGAAACAGATAAATACAGCCAATCATGTGAAAGCCAAAGCCACCAAACACATCTGAATCAGGGCTTATATACAATCCTCCAAAATAAGGTTGAAAAACATTAGACTGACGTTTCTTGTGCAAAACAGCAGTGATATCACTAAAACAAGCACAAATACATATGTAACTACACATACAGCTGACATACTGCCCGCTCGTCTATTTGATTTCATTTGAGGCCTGACAATCACAGCTTTATGATCTTAATGTCTTTAGATCTAATATCCACACAGGCTATTCCTGGAGCTTTTAAGACCATCATCTGTGACTCCTACTAACAGCTCTGATCTGCCAAATCCAATGATCGTTCCGGGTTTGTTTCCTGGCATGGAGCTCTCCAGACTCAAAGACTGAACGTGCGTGTTGCTCATCTTAAGATCAGCACGAGGAGAAGATGACTTCCGCAGTGAGTGATGATTCACATACACTTTAGATTCTGAGGTGACGGCCACCCACGCCGAGTGGTGATGTCACACTGTTACTGTTTGTGTGTATTGCCATTTTAACATGGTTAAAAAATTATAGAAATATGGTCAAATCACTGTAATACAATCCCTTAAATTGCTTGTTGCGTGTATAGGAACTATACTATACTACACTGTAGCATAGTAACTATAGGAAGTGTAGTATATACTTACTATGCTCCATAACATGCCGAGCAACACCTCTTATTTGTCCTAAATTCTCTGTGAAGCATGCCTTCTTGGGCCTTTTTGATTTAATAATATGGTTATATATAGTAAAGGTATATGTTACAGAAGTAATAAAGTTTGGATAATGTTCTGATAACCCAGCTATAACATTAATACAACATTAAAAAAGGACATTAAACGTTCCTAGAACATTCAAAATGACATTTTAACATTTTCTTTCACCAGTGTAATTGTTCAGAAACTGCAACACACTGGCACAGAACCGCTGATGTAATGAGGTCGCAGGTGTGTGTTCATTTACAGCTTCAGAAATCAGAATCAAAGGCTGGCTTTATCTGTTTTATATTGTACTGTACTATACTGTACTGTACGTACTACTATGATATATGTACATCACTTTGACACATCAAAACTGTGATTATAAGATTGGCTGATGACAGTTTATATTAGTCAGTCGATCTTTAAATCACAGATTTCAAAGTGTCAAAGTGATTAATGAACAACAGAATGAAGGCAACTGAGGTCATTTATCACCCCCAGCTCTGACATGACACCCCCAACCACAAATTTCCATTTTCTTCTCCTGATTTTCATCTGGCAATCACACCTGAGGTCATGACCCGGCATTTAAAACATGCTGATATGCTAAAAATGACTCTTAGCGTTTTCATATGAGACACAAATCGATTCATGGTTCTGGAAAGCCTGTGATGCAGTCAGGCGTTGAGTATCATGCGTTCAGGTCTGTGCGCCTAACACAGACACTGTTTCCTGTCAAAGGGACATTTCTGGTCATTCTGAGCATGTTAACATACAGTAAACCTCATTAAGTGATGCCGCATTGATTTCTATCTGGTTTTTTGATCCTCAGAAAGTGTCCTCTTAAGATTAAAACCACAGATTTGGCAACAATCGATGGCTGTTTCCGAGTAAAATTCCGGCCTTGTTATTGACAGAAATATCTTCCGCATCTCCAGAAGAAAGAGAGGAAACACTTTTCAATTTATTCAGAGCGGACGTGACATTAAAAGATCAATCTTCCCCTAAAATCAACAAAAATCATACGACAAATTACGGAATTAAACCAAAAAATTGTATCATCTACTACAATTAGTATTCCAATGGCATACACATGAAGTGGTTGCTAGAGATGTATCCAGGTGGTTGCTCAGAAGATGTGGGAGGTTGCTGATTGGTTAGTGTAAATCTACAATCTAATAACTTCGAATAGCAATAGCACAGCTCTCCTCAACAAATCAAACAATCAGAAGCATCGTTCTGTCATTATGTCATGCTTATTTAAAGTTTTTAGAAGGTAAAGTTTGAACATTTATTTTGCTCATTATGGAAACCATAAAAATGCAAAGCCGCCACTAACTGAAACAGAGCGTTAACCTTTGCACATAAAAATGAAAAAAAAGGCGAAAATTAAGGGACCAGTTGTGAGCACCATCAGGTCAATTGGAAGCTTTGTCAGAGTGCATCGCTAAAAGGCCACAATCTGTTTCAAAAGGTTGCCTCAGTTAGCCAGGCAGTGCTGGTATTCCAGCCTGTCATTTCTCTCTTGGAAAGGAAATACGGCATGCAGCCGTATTCCCCAAAGATTTGCACACCGAATCAATTACCTTATTGGGTTAGAAGCTGTAATGGCCTCTGAAGGGCAATAGAAATTACATCTCATCCTCACACGGTGTTGGATTAGAATAATGCAACAGTAAAAGACTGAGGGTGGTGCGTTACTCTTGCTCCACTGTCTAGTTATGGCACACTGTCAAGGTTGGTAAACTGTTAAACTGAACTTCTTCCATCTTAAGTAATTACAAATAATTGAAATGAAGTTCACTTTTATAGTGGACTGTATTTGTCTAGGCTTATTTTATGCATCAAAAGATGAAACGTGAAAATCTAAAAGCACAATTCTGGAAAATTCTGCAGTTATTTGATTGCGTTTCTGCTTTATCGCTTGCAATCTCTGGTATTATTGATTTAGGATTTACATGCCTCAAAAAATCAAATAAAAGCAAAACTCCCCATCAGTCAGATGATCTCTTACTAAGTGGGCAGATTTTGTATGGAACAGGGTAATGACTTATTCTGTACAAAAGAGACTTATCCTGCAAAGGAGAATTTTTGCCAAAAGCAAATACAGAAATCTCAGTTAGGGGACGATTATGCAGTGAGATGAAATGAGCTTTTAAGCCAAAATTCAGACACAAAACGAGGCACTATTCTGACACTGGACATGCCCCAAAACTGTGCCTGTTGTAAAATATGATTGGAACAACTTACCGTGGGCTTCCCTTTCATCTGCAGGGCCTGGGCAATTTGTTAAAAAATATAAAAAGTAAAGAATACTATAACATTCAAGAGAACCTGCTTCAGTCTGCTGAAAATAATTAAACTTTGAGAAAGTCAAAACGGGTAACGTAAAGTTAACATACTAGATCAAAAATGTGCACGTCCTACAGCGGGCCAATCAAAAGCAAGATCTCTGTCCTGCTGGAAATTTGTTGCATTGTTTGAAAATTGCAGGTTAACCTGGAACAAATCTGCCTGCGAGGATGGGCCAGACTTTAGGTCTGTCATTGTTGAAGAAGAAGAGGCTCTTCAAAATGCAGGAGCTTTAAATTGGGTCTAATATATATCAAAACCGTATACACAAAAAGAAGATGATGGACTGGCTATTCTGTGGTATCCCTCTATAAAGCATTATTCCAGGTAAGTTTCAAGCCTGAAGTCTGTCTCAGATGTTTCTCCTTAAAGCTTTCTCCTTCTCCTAAAAATCTCCAAAAAGAGTTGCAAATGAGACATCTTATGACATACAACATACAAGTTTAAAAAGCTATAATACTTAATTTGCACCTTGATAATCTGAAAACAGTGAGACATTTTGGAGATCTCTTCCAAATAAATCTAGAGAAAACATATGTGAGAGTGCTGGGTTTTGTTATTTCAGGAGAAAACTCTAGAGAAAGTCTCTCATTTGTTTTGTTTTCTACTAGATATAAAAGTTGCTGAAGAAAACACTCATCAGTCTAAACCAGACCAATAACAAAGCCGATGACATGTTTGTAAACACACTGTCAAGTCGATCAACTTAAAGACAGTATTGAGAGGATATCTGAGCAGCAATAACAATATCAACACCAACACGAGGAGCTTCACTTCAGAATTCTCCCAGTGCCAATACATGCCAAAATCACCAAAGAGAATAAAAATAATTATAATTGATCTGTGCATTAATAAGAGCTCCATGTTTCATAAAGTCAAACAAAAGTGTTTTCTCCCTGGATAGTTTATTACACGTCTGCGAGCATTTAATTTTACTTTGTCTACATTGTCAGTGAAACACAAACAACGTTTTCTGGAGTGAGTGACAAACAGAGACAGAAAAGAAAATATTACATCCATCTTGCTGGATATATATTGATCACAGACATTGTCAGCGAGTGTATTTATTTTATTGAGCTGGTGTGTGCCGTGGAGATAAGAGTCACAAACACAGGCTGAGTTTCTCAGCAGTGTCTGAGAACACGTCCCCAAAAAGACATGAACTGCAGCTTTCCTAAACTAACATGCATGAACTAACATACGGTCAGAAAGAAAACAGTTGTCAAAACGCAACTGGTTAAACTGTATGATTTAAACATAATGGCCGATGAAGACTCAGAATAGAGGTTTGTTCCAGAAACGTTTTTTGTTATGATGGTTGAAAGTCTCTTCACCTCCTGATAGCAATCACTAAGTAAAGTGGTCTAAATATATTTATATGTACATGTATATGCTGTGGAAGGAATCCTTGCATTAGGTCTGAATGCAGTGATAAGATGTCCTTTATGTGTTTATGTGTTATGGTAGTTCTCTGAAACTGCTTTCACATAATGTTTTACATTTTCAGAACAATTACATTTAAGACAGAAAATCTACTATGAAAGGATTAGAGACCTGAAATATAAAACAAATATATAAATACAGTTTAAGAGTATTGTTATGTGTTGGATTAAGAGTCTATCAGCACCATTTAGATCAAGGAAACATAATTAGTTCACTGTGATTCAAGAGAAAATCACATTTTCCCCTGAATAACTGTTCCCTCACAACAGTAATAATAATTCATTTGAGTAGGATTGTGTTATCGTAATTGTAATCACACACACATTGTTCAACACTCCTACCTGGACACTTAAAATGAGCAAGCTTCTTAATTTTCCTTATTTTTTTAAATGTGCTTGTTTTTTTCAAAGTGCGATGCAAAGTGATCAATTATTCTTCCTATAAACAATTCATTAAAATTAAGGTGCACGTTCCTGTCTGGAACATTTGTGTCATTTTTTTAGGTGACAGTAATAATTTATTGTAATAATTTTCACCCCACAACTCAGTGTTCCTTTCATGGCCAAAGCACTTTAGAAATTTAGACATTAGAAAATTAAATACTGTCTACTGAAATACAGAGAGCTCGACACTGGCAAAGATTCAATACAAATATAGATGCATTCAGAACATTCAGTAGAATTTTAAGAGCCTGAAACTCTGCCAGGACATTATTAGATATTATGTTTTATACATTTAACAGCCTTTTAAAAAAACATTCATTCATAAATTTCATTTTAATATTTATGATTGTACTTGTAATCCAGCCTAATGTTTTATGGTTACATATATCAGACCTGGAGGGTATATACTATAGTGTACTGTATGGTAGTTAACAAATACTATAAATACTAATAAATCAATAAACTGCTAAAGTAGATCAATTTACATAAAAATCAGCATATATAAATATATCTGAAAATATGATGGTTCCTAACACTCTTCAGTCACTATAGTATCCCTACAAGGAGCGTCAAATATGCTAAAAATATACAATAAAACTGGTTTCTAACGGGTGAGCAGGAGATTTGCCTTACTATCTGAAACACAAATCTCCATCGCTGTTTAACAGGTGCTCGGAGACTGTGGGACCTCTGAGACCTTTTACAAATGAGTTTCAATACTAAATTAAAGTAAAGAGCAAATGCCGACTGTTCATCTTTTGTGAAGCCTTTAACAGCAGCACCCAGAGCAATAACACAAACTCATGTGTTACCCCACTAATGAGCCTAAAAAGACAACCGTGAACCGCAACACTCACACTTCAGGGTAGCTTGCACTGTGTTAAAAAGCTCAACAATCTTTCAAAAGTCTTTAAACAATTCGCTAATGTGCACAATGTAGCTGGACTGAACCCGGCAGCCTATAGAAACAGATACATTAGAAATCACACTTTGACATGAAAATAATTTTGGGCCCTGTAGCCTTGGATACTTAAGTCACACCTGACATGTATACATTTTGCTGGAAAATATCAAACAAAACTGCAATCCGTAACATGAGCCTCTCTATCTGCATTTCTGTTTGAAACATAAAATAGCAGGTTACTTTACATACTTTTCTTCACGTATGTTGAAGTCAAATGAAGCCAAACTGACATTTGCCATGAAATCAGACCCGACCGCTCAAATTATAAATCGTTATTATAAACTTACCCTTGTGAAAGAGGGTAAGGTTAGGAAACTGTTTTGATCACAAATCACAAAGAATAGTTACAGATAGCATTTAAAAAAGCAAGAAAAGCAAGCGCACTTTTAAACCAAAGCTTTTTTTAAAGATATAATAATGAAGTAATAAAATACATAATAAAACAAGAGAAATTTTGTTTATTTGGCCTATTGCTGGTTGTGAAATTTAAGAGTGTTTGGACACCTGTGTGAACTTGAGGGGAACTGACTAACATTCACTAAAATCACCTTGACAACAGTGGATTAAAAATTACTGCAACAATAGCTAAGAAAAGTAAAGAAAGGCTCTGGCATCATTTATGTGCTTTGATAGTTCATTGTTTAAATCAATGACAGTGGTATTTTTGGGGTCACCGTACACTGTCTGGTTCAACACCATAAACTTTGATATAATTTTTTTTTGTGAGAAACAACCTTGTGCCTCTTTAATATTCAATGCAGTAGAAGCAAAACCCTGGTGTGAAAAGATCTAAACAGAATTCAGAAGTCTGTGCTTGACAATAACTCGTGCGGCTGTGCGGGCTGAATTTCAAATGACTTACAAAATAAGTTTGGCCTTTGGAAACCAGAAAATACGATTAATCTATAACAGATTAATCAATTAAGTCATCCAGCCCCAGATTTGTATGGTCATTTCACACTGGGTGTGTAATAAATGTTTAATGGCAGCCAAAGTTCAATTAAAAAGTTTTCAAAGGATCAATAGTTGTATTTAATCAAGAGACATTTAATTAATAAGTTTTATGTGCCAGATACACAATGCAGGCCAGATCATAGACACAAGACACGGCCAAAATTATTTGGACGGTTACACACCTTTGTGCTATTCCATCAACACCTATTAGTAATAAGTGCATAAAATCAAGCAAACGGCCATCTACTTAAACGTTTTAGCAGAGTTCGCTATATGCACAGTTACTTTCTGGTTTTCGAAAAGCTAGCTCATATATTTCCTGTGAACTTCCATGTCATTCTATAGATCTGAGAAAGCATAAAAGCACTTATGGTTGAATTGAGGGACACAACACTGCTCAACTTTTGTCCCCTTATGAGCTGAAATGTAGGTAGGATAGGCAGTTGTGGAGAGGCTAGAAATAGTAAACTAGCTTTGAAAGCATAAGATCCCGCCCTTCCTTCAGAGCGCTCTCCAAAGCCACGCCTCCTCCAACACATAAACACGCCAATGATGGAAGATCGTCTGCACAAGCAGGGTGCATGGAGGTATGCAAATATGTAGTTTGACAGGCATGTAGGACATTCTATCATTGTATCTGAACCAAATGCAATGACAGGACAAACATTTTATGGTAATAATCCTGGAGCTCTGTGCTGTGAGCAATCCAAAACAATCCATTTTTTGTGAGTTCCACTCCAGATATTTTTTCTATCTCTCTATAAATTTACCTTATGCATTTGGCATACACTTTTGTCCAAAGTGACTTACAGTGCAATCACGATATACATTTTATCAGTAAGTGTTCCCTGGGAATTGAACCCACAACCTCTGCGCTGGTAACACAATGCTCTAAACCGTGTGACACATACGTGGTTTTAACTTTCCAGCAGGTGGGACTCAAAATACATTTTCCAAAATGAGCATTACACAACAAAGCAAATTATGGAATACTGTATCCATATTTTTATGAATAATTAGTTTCATTGATGCACATAAACACAGTAGTGTTACCAAGATGGCAGTGAATTGCCTGACTAGCTGAAATTGCTTCTTTTCAAAGAAAGTCTGTTGAGAAATGAGGTAGATACACCACAACTCAACTGTTAATGAGGTATTATTGAGTCCTTTGCTCGTTCTACAGTGCACTCTATAACGAAACATGTTCTCTAATTTACTGCCTGTATTTATGTCATTAACGGATGTTAAACATTCATTTATGAGCTTTGGAGGAGCTGTTGAAACACTGTGGAGTTTCAGTGAAGATTAATCTTGCCTTTTTTAATATGAAATGTTCGAATATAATAGATCTTCATGCTCCACCACTTTTTAATCTAGAAGCAGAAGCAAGAATCTACCAAGAATAGTGTGGAATAAGCATTTCAATTTGTCATGCTCATATAAAGCGCACGCACTGAATACTGTCAATGTCACAGACAGTATTAAGACTGAAATTACACTATTAAAACGCCTAAAGAGCCTATTAGCCATCACGACAAATAAGGCAAAAGGCCTTTTGTAACAACATTATTTGTAATCATTAGAGGACTGCTGGATAAAACCTTGTTAAATTATTATTAAAACATAGCACTGAGTAGATTGTATTGTTTCAGGTTCGAAGCGAGAAAACTAGCTACACTAGATATAACAGCATTTTCTTTCATCGCAGCATGCTTTGATAAGCATTATGGGATTGACGCAACTGATATAAATTCTCTAAAAAGTTCTCCCAACGTTATCAAAAATGTTCTTGCAGAAACATTAGTATAACTTCTTTAATGTTATATATGTCATATATTAAAAAGGTTATCCTGAAGTTGCTAGCAGAACATTTTAAAAACATTACAGAATTTAAAAAGTTTAAATAAAGTTCTTATACCCAAGCAACAACATTAATACAACTTTTAAGAATTATTTTCAAGCGTTCCAAGAACATTACAATTGAGCTTACATACTCAGCAGTTTGCGGATAAAAGGTCTTACAAAATCTAGTTCAGAAACCTGCTGCCTCGCTATTACATGTGTATTTTAGCTCAAATAAAACTCCATAAATGATTTCGATTTTGAATGCTTAACGTGGGAACAAAAATGCATCATACAGACAGCGCTTCTCATGCAAAACAGCCTATTGAAATAGGAACAGAACAATTATTTTAGACTGATTATTAAAATCAGAATTCACATAGATTATCTTCAGATAAGTGCATTACTGTATACTGTGTTTCACAAACAGGCCAGTAGTGGGTAAGCAAATCATAAATAATTACATTGAGTGACAATATACAAAATGTAGCTATTAGAGCCTTTTGACTTTTGACTAGTTTGCATTATGCTTTAGAAATGACCATAAACAAGCTGCATCCATCTGTACAGCTTGAAAGCTTTTTTAATATCTGGCAAATATTGAACAGCTATGATATGTAGGTATATTGAGTATGGCATTACTAAACATGAGGTCAAAGCAGTGTACAGTATATCTTTATAACAGCCCATCCAAATGAATGAACTCATCTCGTAATTAATCCATATATTGTTAAGAAAGCTGGCCAATGATGCGATGGATGTTACAGCAGGAAAACAGAGATGGTGCAAAGCGTGAACTTTAAAAACATATATAATTCAGCATCTGCCGTTTGTCAAACTTAAGACCTTTTCCACAACAGCCTGCCCTTGACTCTTCTTATTAAACATGTTTTGTGTCAGCTTCCAGCGAGGTTTACAGTAAAGTTAATGAGAGAAATCTGCCTCTATGACACACACACATCACATCACAAGCATCCCTGCTGTGACTACAAGATTCTGTCACAACTGTGTGGTGAATTAAATAATATTTTAAATATCAGCAGCACAATTATTGACAATAGGCTGAATCTAATCATGGTATAATGGCCACTTTAAATGTGTTTCATTTCTTCCCTTGGCCGTGTAGATTCAAAAAAAATTGTGGCAAAAGATTTTTTTCCATCTTAAACATTGCAGATTCAAAATAGTTATATTAAATAAAACGTTTAAAGTGAAAATTTGACCCTGGGCAATAAACATTAAAATACATAGCTTAATCAGTAAGCGATTCCTTAGCAACACCGTAAAAACCCCTTAGTAACTGCATAGCAACACATGAACAACCACTCAGAACACCGTGGCAACACCCTGGACATCACTATCACAGGCACACAAGCTGCGAGTTCACTGGAAAAATATCACTGTTGTTACATAAACAAGGACAAGCTGACATTTACACACATCTACTCAGCTCACATTTGTAAAACATGTTCAGACCAAACTTTCTTCTGTAATTAATTATTGAAATGATTATTGAAGATTTTTTCTGCTGCATGAAAAGATTACTTCATGTGTGCATTATCATTTAAAGGAGTGACAATACAGACTGGTTAGGGTACAGTTATAAATACTCAGTGTGTCAGGATCCTATATAATATATCTGTTAGCTCTTTTGTAAGGCTAGACAGTAATTGTCGGATCACTAACAGAGCTCTGAGTTCAATTCAACCAATCATTGAACATTTTTCTCAGGGCTTCTGTCTAACTTCATATATCATATACAAACTTGCTCAATTACTGTCAATGGCAGAAATCATATCTATGGAAAAAATTCACACCGTTATTATTTATGATACACTGTTGCATGTGGTTATGCTGCGATGATAATGATGATATTGTATAAAGTTACAAAACAACCTAAACAGCTTTTCACAATCTAATCCATCCATTCTTTATAAAATGAGGTCAAACATGAGTTATTTTATTCAACCTGACATCACCAAACATGTCCATTATCAAACATGTCCATTTTATGACTTTCGAGAAAAGAAACCAAAGGTAAATTATATATAACAGTCTGGCCCATAGGAGATAACCTGAATCTGAATTCATTCAAAATGTCCCCTGAACGCTCTTTTCAGGTGTGTCAAAGTAAAAGTCCCCCAAAATAACCTGCAGATTATATCTTAACAAGATAAAACACTCCTCTCAATGTATATATTAGTCATATGGAGAGGTTTCATGGACTTCTTTTGCGTTCATTTGTTGTCCTTTATTTCTTTAAGATTCTGCCAAAGGAATGTTTGGTTATTGTGTGTATATTACTTGTGGTTTATTTATTTGTAACACTGATGAAATGCAGTCAGGTGTATCATGTGAAGTTCCTGAAGCTTGGCTGGTAAGGTTGTGGGTTCAAGTCCCAGGGAATACACATACCAATCAAATGTAAGTTGCTTCAGATAAAAGCATTTTCCAAATGCGCTTTGTTAGTCAGGACACACTAGCTAGACTTTTATTTTGTGGATTTTTCTTTGCTAGTAAGTTTAAATTATTTACCATTTAGTTTTGATTGTTTTTGTTATGGTGCTGTTTTATGGGTGGGTAAATATTCAGTACTGTAAATATTGTATGTTTGTACTTTTCCTGTTTTCTTTAACTTGCTCACCTTGAATATAATAAAACACAGCCTTTATAAGTTGCCCGTTTTTTTTCAGACACAAAATCTTTCATTTTTAATGTCATCGCACACATACCGCAAAACCATCCTGGGCTTGTGAGAATGTGTTTCTCAATAAACCTTCTGAGAACGTTTACCTGGCATGTGTTTCATATCCCATTTCAAATGGCCTGGAATCAGTACAGTAGCTCTGGTGTTCAGTCAATAAATTAACTCACCAGTGTTTGCATATTACACTGAGTAAATGGCTGAACTGCATTAATAATATTAGCAGACATGGCAATGATGTGATTGCCAGTTTAAAGACAAATATGTTTCATCCATGACATTATAAAACTGTGTAAAGTATGACATCAGACAGCTGGATCTGGAGTGATGCTCTGCATTACAGATTTGTTTGTGTCTAACAGTTACATGTAGCCTACCAAGCTAACAATATTAGGTTGTAACAATGCTTCCTTAATGTTTCACTTAACATTACATTTCACATAACAAAAACATCAAAAAATGTATTTTGTGAGTTCTAGGAATGTTCAAAAAACATCCAGTTTTTAGACATTGTATTAATGTTATTTCTTGGTTATGAGAACGCTTTTCAAATATTTTTTTTAATTTTATGAAGTTTTAAAAACATTACATTCAACTTAATACCATTTTTGATAAATAAGATACATAATCCAGCTAACAAGGAAAGTTATCAGAACGTTGGCTAATGTTTTTTATAAGTTTTCTCAAAGTTATATAGTAGAATGATTCTTGAATAACTTTAAGAGTACAGTAACGTTCTGATAATGTTCCTGTTGCAGCTGGGTAGGTGTACGTTTTTTAACATTCCTTCTCACAGTGGTGACTGAATTTACTTTTTGTCATCCCAGACCATTGCTAAACAAAGACATAATGCGTTTACAGTAATCCACTTACAACAGAAGCCTGTAAGCAAAGCATTGTATACCGATAAACATTAAAATGTATAGGTACCGGTATAACTAAATGTATATGCTAACCACAAGACTTGTGATAGCAAGAAGACATTGTTTAATATAGTGAAAAATCACCCACATAGAATCATGCCTGCCTCTAAAATAAGATTTAGAGAACTTCACAGCTCATATAATATTTTGGTTTGGAAAGTTTAATACAAGCAATTTACATAAAATACACACTGCACATTTCTGCTTTTAAACCTGGAATGTTTTGCCCCACATTGTAATTGTGTATTAATGCAAACATGAAAACTTACTGACATATATTAATCAAAAACATTCATTTAACTGGTGGTTAGATTAATCTGGAATTACAAATGTAGAATCTGAAAACTTTTAAAACGTCATATTATAAATCTCCTCGACAGAATCATAAATGTCTGAAATAACTTGTGTGTAATGAACATGTAATGAAAGTGACACCAACCATCCAAACACTCTCAAACATCCTCCCTCAAAAGACAAAAGCAGGTAATCAGGTCCCCAGCTAACAATTTAGGTTGTAAAATAAACATTTTAGGTTGTTAAAATATTTCCCTAATGTTTGTATTAAGTAACAAAATTATATTATTAACGTTCAAAACTTATTATTATTATCGTCAATGTTTGGTTATAAGCACATTATTCAAACGTTTTTAAATTCTGTTTTTAAAACATTCCACTGATAACTTAAGAAAAACATTTGTGATATATATATATATATATATATATATGAAATATCATGTTAAAAGTTCTACAATCATGACTGCAAAGACCTTTTTAATAACCCACGTACAGAGAACATTGCATGTTAGTTGGGTCAGAACCTCTTCAGGTTCTGCCTCTCTCCTCCCCATCACCTGGCGCAGACTGGAAGTGAGACTCCACATCAGTAAAAGAACAAAAGTGCATAAGGAAAGAATGCACGTAATGTCTCCAGGATCAGCACACGGCGCACACGACACACCTAACAGATGGGCACCGCCGAACAGCAGCTGTGAAGGCAATGAAGTGCAGCCGAACCGGCCATCACAGAAACTAAATAAAACTCAAAGCTGTGAGGCGCCACATCTCGGATCCGCCTTCCTTTATGCCAATCTTCGGAGACGAGGGCCGACCTGTCGCGGACCGGTGGCACCAGGTGGAGTTACGGAAGCATAAACTTGTCACGCAGTCCAAGGGCGACTGTCTTAGAAGTGATGCATGATTAATTGCGATGTGAGCAAGGTCAGGCAAGGCAATGGTTCCTGCACTTCCAGGCAGACTGTGTACACTTCCCAGACAATATTAGCCTCCGGGCTTGCCAAGCAGAGCATTTAGAAGCGTAACGTACAGGCATTTTAAACAAATGCACCTATATGATTGCACTGTTTTATTTTTACCCACTCCAGGATTTCGAGAAACTAGAATTGTTGTCATATTTCTAAATGTTTTGAAACTTAATACATTAAAAGAATGTAAGAAAGAAAATGTATGACATGAATATTTGATTTTACTTCAACATATAATGAAAGTGAAGCCTGTTAACTTTCCTAAAGGGATAGTTCAAGAAAACAAGTTTTGAGGGGGTTTGAGATCAACCCACACAACAACACTGAGGGGCCCGACACGAGACCCTCACAACACCACCTCAAACTAATGCTGCACCTACGGTACCCATGTCAACTAACTCTCTTATAGTATTAGTTGGGCACTAGTAGAGTGTTATTGGGTGACTTAGGGTTAGTAGACTGAAGGGTTAGGGTGTACCCTAATATCTGTGAATATCCGTGATCCTGTAGCTCAGAAGGTTGTGGGTTCGAAACCCAGTGAAATATACACACACTGATTGAATGTAGCATTTACTTGAATGTAGGAAGCATTTACCAAGTGCATAAATGTAAATATCTGTTGAAAGAGTCTACTAATACTAATACTTTAATCATGCTAATATTTTTGTAAGAAGCATACCAAATTGTTCATGTTAAATTTAAATATGAATGAATTTTTAATTAAATTCAGTTATATAAAACCTAACCTCTTTATTGTACATTTCTGCTTTAACACTGAAGCCACAGTTTCTGTTTGGGTTTTATTTTGGCGTTTTTCAGATTAAAAATAGTTTTAATAATCATGAAATATGAGCGGCGGTGCGATCACAACGTGTGGACGGCAGGGGACACGGCTCTTTCTGAAGCATTTATGCACGGCACAGACTGAACACAGCCGGTAGGGTAAACAGAAAAGTGCAAGACTTACATATTGCAAAGGTCTCTTTGATTAAGGTGGGTTTTTAATTTGAGTAAACAATCATTAAAACACTGTACCCAGGGCTTTAAAGCACCCAGTCAGCTTTGTTGTGAGGACACAAAGAGTGTCTAAACAAACATGCTGTTGTGGATGTGACCAGTGTTCAAAACAACATGATAGCTGCAGGTGAATCATTTCCATACGCAGTTTAGTTTACAAAAAGTTTCCCTTTATCACAATATCATATTAACGTAAACATTGGGATACAATTTAGATTATTTAAATACTTTGATAGACCTGAATGTTGCTTTTCTTCATGTCTCCGGGTGCCGTGTGCTAACTTCTGATATAAAAACTGTCGATTTTCCTTAATGGAAAGGAAATATTTCCCTGCATGTCCATGTCATCGACATTAATTGATCTGTACTTTCCAATATCCTTTAACAAACAAGAGTACAGCTACAACTCAGTGTTGCAGTAGAAATCACCTGATAAATTTTAGTGATGTTTTGTAATATTACAGTAGCTGTTGTCTCATTTCATCCATTGTATTCTGTGTTTATCAAATTACAGATATATTTATAATAATATCAACATTTCAAATCCATGAGTAAAGAAATATTAAAATGAACTTCAGTTTGACACTCTTAATGTATTTTTTAACATTCATTCCCTCACTGAGATGTCTTTTATACTGTTCATTTTCTTGTGTAAATTATCAAGCTATAATTATTAAAGTTTAATCGACAGAGCTTAAGCAGAGCATATATTTGAAAGAAAATTATTCTCTTTTATGACATCCTTGAAAATATACACACACACTGTATATATATAGTGTGTGTGTGTGTGTGAGTGATACATAAACATACAAGTATTGTTTGTGCAGAGTCTTTTAAAAGTGCAGCCCAATGCCACAAGAATATCTCATCTCTGGAGCTGGAGATTCCCCACAGATTCACATCCTTCCTGCTAACAAACTCTCCATTGTGAAGCTCTGCTAACAAACTTCTCGTCCTTCCAGCCGTGGATCGGCCGACCAGCGTCCTGCCTCTGTTCTGTTTGGCAGTTCAGTCATATTATAAAGTCCAGTAATGAGTTCTGACAGCAGCGGCATAAAGAAAACAGTCTCTGTGGACATCTCCTCTTCACTTGAGGATGCTGGCAGCTATACGCTTCTTCTGAAGGTATGCTCTGAAACAGCTGCTCCAGTGCTGTCTATAGGCACCCAGCATTGTTACATTTCCGTGTAAATAAAGCCATATTTCCTTTCATTTTGTTTCCACATACACAAATCTGCATTATTCATATTTATATGTTTAAAAAAAACTATATCACACTGCGATTCTTGGCATAATGAATCCATAAAAAGGTGTAACTGCCCTAAATGGAAGATATGCTGAACTGACATCTGCTGTGTTGGTTTTGTAGCACTGACATAAAGCAAAGAAAAATAATAGAAGCACGGAATTCATGCAGCTCGCAAAGCAATAAAATATAAAAGAAGTGCACAATGTTCATTTATCAAGTAGGTGTACAACAACAGCATAACCTTAACTATCCTCTAGGACACCTGTTGCTCAGAAGGTTTGCTGTCTTAGTAATGTTGACTTCAGTTAAACAACGGATGCTTTCATCCAAAGCAACATACAGATCATTACCTGTGTTCCCTGAGAATTGAACCCACAAACTTTGGGTTGCTAACACAATGCTCTACCAACTGAGCAACAGAGAACTGAAACATAGTACTGTTTTATCTGAATCAAAATCTTAGTGGCCAATATTTTACATTCACACAACATATCTGTTCAGTAAATTGTAGGCTAAATGATTTACTGTATAGTACTGTAAATGATTTTTGATGTAGCCTAATGACAGTATAGAGTGTCAGAGGGCTGCTCTCAGGTTAATAGACTACAGGATCAGCTTTCTACAGTAGACGGATGGACAGGATCTTTATAAAGGTCAGAGCAGCTTAACTGTGAGTCTCTAAATATGTTTTTTTCAGATCCTTTACAGGGCTGTTGTGAGGTACAGAAATATCAAAGTCATGAAACTTTAGAGACTGGCAGAGCTATTGGAAATGTTTTAAAATATGTTGAATAATTTGCTTATAGCCAAGCAATAATGTTATAATATAATGTGTGTAATATAATATAACATAACGTTTTGAACATTCCTAAAACTTTTAAAATTGTTACTTAATGAAAATGTTACACAAATGTTCTTACAACCTAAAATCATTAGCTGGGAATGTTATGTGAACTGTTACTACTGTTACACAAAGCTATCAGGCCTCAGAAAACTTGGGATACAGTATCATAAACTGGTTTATGGTGCTTTTAGTGTTTTTATGCTTTTTGGGGACAAGGTCACTATGAAGTTTTGTGCAAAGGTTTCAAAAAATTAAAAAAGCTTTTGTGTTCCAACAAAGTAACAGCATATTGGTTTGGAACGATACGAGGGTGAGAACACATTTTCATTTTTGAATTAACCTTATTATTAACTTATTCTGTGTTATCTTTGCGAAGAAAGGGACACTTGGAAGAAAGTAATCTTTCTTGGACTGACGTCGACCCGACTTCTCACTTCTAAATCTCAATTTATTAGCAATTTAAGAGGTGTTTAAAAACTGATGTCACATCAGTATGAAAGGCCAACATTTCCTGACACCTCTTAATAATTCTCCAGAAAAGTTTCTATATCAGCGCGAATGCATATAACAAAATCATTTTCTCCACTGAGAATCTTCTATCCATTCAATGTATGCTTAAATCGCTATGTATACGCTCTGGAGGATGGAAGATTTAAACACTAATGGCTTATCAGATATGGCTTGTTAGGGATCATCTTTACATTTATTCGTCTATTTCCAATGTGTTATAAATGAGCAGAAATATAAGCATGACATCATCCAGCCAGTGTATGAATAATTGTTATCTAATTGTGTTTCTCTTCACTTATGAGAAATGGAGTGTCGGTGTGCTTCACAATTTAGGTGATAACTGCATTTTCCATGCCTGCAATTGTTTGATAGCACCGGCCCTCACTTTAGGAGTGAAACTGGTGATGAAAATGACTCTGTAATTAGAGGAGTTTACAGAGAGCATGTTGGTGGAATATGATACAGTGGCCTTGACTAATACTTGAAGTTTTTTTTTAAAGTAACTATGGCAGCTCCAATCAGAGTTTATCCATGTCACATCACAGTATCTGCTGATTTTCATTTCCAAACCACTGTCATTACTTCTCAGGTTTTTGATTCCTTTGTAGTTATAATATGAATAATGCACACCATATGCAAATTTTTGTATTTGTGACCTACTGGATTTCCGAAAAATATTGCATTCTGCCATTCAGTGTGCTAAATTTGAACTTGCCTCCCACTCTCAGGGTGTCATCGAGGCCTGGTGTGTTTGCAGCATGATCTGAAGGGCAAATGGAAGCTGATTGAAATAAGACAAAATTAGCCTTGGTAATCTAGTTTTATCACGTCTGGTGAATGCATATGAATGATGCCACATGTCCTCTGTTATTTCTAAAGAAAAGAAGGCTGATTTTTGTTTAAAACAGATGATCGTTTCTGGTACTGTCTGTTTCCTGCTGTAAACCCCTTTGGTAATATGGCTAAAATCAGTGAAATTATGAACATGTTAATAATATCCTTTCAGGAACAGGAAAATCCTCAATTGATTTTCAATTGGAAAATCATTTCAAAAGTAGGAAAAAAACATAATTATACCGTTTTTGTACATGCATTCATATAAGAATAGGCATTGTAGTTTTGTAGGCAGCGTGCTGTGCATCATTCATAATCTGAATGTCAAAAAAATGTTCCTTTCATAATCCAGACTCAACAAGAGTCTCAAGAAAGCACATGATCTATGGCAGGTGTCTGTTGTAATAACGGTTTTGAAATATGATATATAACATTAAAAAAGTGTTCTACTAACGCAGGAACATTTTTGATAACTTTAAAAGAACTTTAAAAGAACTTCTACAGAACGTTAGCCAACATTCTCAAAATATTCCCTGTTAGCTGATTATGAGACAAAAGTCTTGCTTTCATTCAGTGTATCTATAATGAATAATGTTCTGCTTGCTGACATGAATCTCTGGTTTGTTTCTTCTGTTTTCTTTGTGTTCATTGTAGAATAACGTGTAACAGCTTGTTTTTATCTTGTCTAATGTTAGCTAGCCTGTTGTGTTCTCTGACAGACTAATGCATTTTTGATGTTTTTTGATAAAAATCATGCTTGACTGTAGAGTACAGTGTGTGGTGGACTACTTTCAAAAACAATAAATGATGTTTTACACTCATGAACTAACAAATTTGTATGTACGCTTTAAAAGCATAAATAGTGCACAAAAACCAGAAGTATAAGAAATTTAAACAAACAGGAAGGAAAGCATCTGTTGTCACCAAACAACAAAGACAAATTCCCAGATAACAGGGAACGTTCTCGGAGAATTGGCTAACATTCTCTTAAAGTTTTCTAACATGCAGTAATGTTAGTAGAACAAATTTTTAATATTAGATATTTTAAAAGCCCTTAAAAACATTACAGAATTAAAAAAGCAAAGTTTGGTTACCTTTTTAAAACCAAGCAGTAACATAAATGCAACAAGTACACAAAAACTACACATTTTAAACATTCCTAGAATAACATTTTTAACATTTTTGTTACTAATGAAAACATAAGGGAAACATTCTTACAACCTAAAACTGTTAGCTGGGTTACGGCCAATGAAGGTTTTCAGCCTCCCCGGCATCAGGTAATCGACATCTTGTTGGTGTTTTTATTGACACAGGGATGCAGCAGCATTTGGGGCAGGTTGTCATAAGCACTTAACTTTACGGTAACATGCATCATAACCAGCATGTTTGCTTGGGCTTACCGTAGTTTCTGGCACCAGATTTGTGTGCTGACAACAGGAATAAAAGAGCCTCACAGCATGACTTCATCTGCCAACAGACAGTCACTTTAAATGTGTAATGATACGAGAGTTAGTAGCTAGAGCAAAACAAAACTCTTTCCAAAGTTATGGGGAACGGGGCTAGTTGTCACAAGGACTTATTATCTGCAGGGTTTTGAGTCTAAAGCCAGCGACACAAAGGCTGGAGAATCAGCACTGTTTGTTATGTTGGTTTTAAAACTTTGGAAACTAAGATTATTGGATTAGCTGATTAGCTGAAAAGTCATTAAATAGCTTATAGATCTCTGTTCTCTTTACTGTTCTGCTAAAATATGTTCAGTTTAGCGAATTTCCATTTCAATAAAACTCTAAAAGCCTCTGTTTATTCGTCTCAAACCCATAAGGAAATGTTTTGCACACACACTAACATATTTTGTTAGGTAATTAAAAAAAACATTTTATTCATGCAGACATATGGAAAACAAAGTTTTATACTTACACAGTTTTATACAGTTTCATACTTGATATAAAATATTACAATAAAATATTATTTATTAAGATGGAATCAACCAGACTGCATTAGGTTACAAATATAAATGTCACTTAAAAACAGCTAAAAGGTCAGGTAAAAAACAGTTCCCAAAAGTAATGGAAAAACAATGCATGTTGCTATGGTGCACTATGTGGTTGCTAGGGCATAGCTAGGTGGACTTCAGGGCCAGACATGGATTTCATAAAGGCTTCATAAACCATGTGACCATGTTGAAGCACAGAGTAATTCAAAATATTACATATATGCCAATATTTGTCATGTGTCAGCTGTAATAGATTAAACAGGGGCTTCTGAGGTGATTTTATCGTCTCATGAATTATGAACCTGGCCCAAATATCCTCTGACATTATTCTGATATTTACATTCTTGTATTTAGTGATTACATACGTATGATTCACAGACAATCTGCATGACTCTTATTTTCCAAAAGCAAAAACCAAAAAAAAAATGTGTGTGGCTGCGCGGACACAGAGTGTACAGATCACTCTCATACACACCAAAAAACAGACACAAATACATGCAGTTTCTCTCTCTTCTACACTGACAGATACACTCAGGGTTTCTTTACTCCACTAGCTTATCATCGGAGCCAACAATAGAGTCCCATATGTAATAACAGCATCATCACGGGCCCAGCACTGCATTACAGACTCAGATTGTGGACTTGATCTGGCCCTCAGGGGGAATTCGGCCGAGCTAACAGGAGTGTGCAGGGCAGAGCTGCATAGCCAAGCATCGGAAATAAAACCAAGTTGCTCTCCAGACGGCCTCATGCTTCACTGAAGAGACGAGGTTTCAGACGAACAGCGTGTCACTGTGGACTCATGTCAGACATCTCTGTGTGAAGAACAGAGTCAGAAGGCCAAGCCACTGTATGAGGATAAAAGAGATGTTCATATTATATGTTGGAATAAATATAAGATTTAGCCACTGTGCTGGCCTTTTTTGTTTGTTTGTTTAGTTATTCATTTATTTAGAATATGTTTTAAAAAAATATTGTGCAGCCAAATGTTTTCTAGAATATATTACAGTCCTTAACAAGATTGTTTTTTCTTAAAAGTTTTTGTAGTTTGTTTCTTGTGTGAAACTTGCTAGAGTGTTCTGGGTGGTTGCTATGGTGTTGCTTTGTTGTTGCTTAAGTGTTCTGGGTGGTTGCTATGGTGCTGCTATGTGGTTGCTTGGGTTTTTAAGTGGTTGCTATAGTGTTGCTATGTGGTTGCTTGGGCGTTCTGGGTGGTTGCTATGGTGTTGGAAAAACCACTACACCACAAAACTACTTTTGTGGACACAACCTTATGTTAAGTTGAAAATATTAGTACTATTTAATAATATTAAATAATATTTTGATATAAAAATGAATTAAAGGACATGCATTGTTATTTAATTTAATTATCCTTTTTCTTTCATTGAATAATAAACGCTGTTTTAAGCTCTAAAACTCCAGTCTCCAGTGTGTCTGATTCAACAGTTTGAAGTGTTAAAAGAAACACATATCAGTAATAGTCATGCAGAAGACCTCCACATGCAATCCCATAATGTCCTGAAGGATGAAAAACCATCAAAGATGCTAAATGTTACAGTGAAATTTTCCATTGACAGCGAGGATCTTCTCCTGACAACCCTACATCATGTCACTGAACCTCCATATCTGTGACTAACACTGTATCCACAACACCGAACACTTCAGTGCACCTTTAGAAAGCCCCGACCCAGGAGAATTTCCCAGGAGAAATCACTCTCTTTTCCATGATACTGCATCTAATGACAGGCTGTGTTCATGACACCCGCTCACCCAAGTTTTGAACAAGGCTCTCACGGACACGTTCTGCACAGCAGGGAACCCTCTGTAATGACTGTAATGTTAGATAGATCCTTTTGAAAGACGCTACTGGTTAATGAACTCATGATTAAACCTTGTCCATAATTTATTGGACTGTCAGATGCATTTAATTATGATGGGTTTATGGGAGAGAGAAAGATCTAGATGTGAAGTACCACATTCTTAGATCACCATTCTTAGACACACTTTTAGATCACCGATCTGAAACCATGAAGTTTCTCAAGCTCTTTCTCCACAGCGTCAAGAAGAAATTTTAGAAGAGGTGGAAACAAAGGTAACACGATGCGTTGGAACTTTAGAAACGTTGTCACCTTTAAGATCATTCGACCAAAAATCTTGTCAAGGCATGTACAGGTAAAGTAGGAAGTTATTTATTTATTTTATTGCAATAATTAGATATGCAATATTTACAGGTAACTATTAACTTACAACACATTTAACATAAGAACATTACCTCCTTCATACAAAAGGTCAGATTGTCTTGCTTCCATTGAAGCACACAAGATTGAACTTTTTGGAACATTCTCGAGTCTTGCTGAGGGAACATGAATCATCAGTTTTTGCACAAATCTGTGGAGTCCATGCCAACTCGAGTGCATGCTGTCAAAGCAAAAAGGGAACATGCCAAAAACAAATCATTAAATTCACTCACATTTTATCATTTCAACTTTTGACTCAAATAAAAAGTGTTATTGTTAGTTCATGTTAACTAATGTACTTCACTAATGTGAACAAATGGGACATTATTTAAAGTGTTCTCATTTTTTGTATCTCTGACTCAGGAACATTTCCTTATACAGAATATTGTGTTTGGAGTGACAAAATAAGTCAGCCGTGCTGTGTTGTTCTTCTTCGCGCTGTTTTAAGTCTAATTTCAATAATCGTCAATTATCACTTAACTTCGTTCACCGTAAGCGCTGCTCTCGAGATTCACACCACGTTAAACTGCCTCATCATTACACCTAATGTTGTAAGGCTGAGTGCTAATGAATATGTTGCAAACAATTTAAATCACACAGAATTCTAATTATTATCATATCACAATGTGTGCGGCCACGTTTTGATGAGGTGTGTCCGCCGGGACCCGTGTTGCCTGGCCCACAGGTGCATCACACTCAACGTGTGAACATTGCCACGGCACACTCCCAGCCAACCGGGAATGTTCTCAGAACGTTCTCTAAACAAATTACACATTTTTAAAAAGTTTTACTTCTGTTCTTAAAACCAAGAAATATTGATAATACAACATCTAAAAACTGGACGTTATGAGCGTTCCTAGAACATTCAAAATAACATTTTTAACATTTTTGTTATCTAATGGAAATGTTATGGAAACAACAAGCTAACAATGTTAGCTGGGCTGTAAGGACCCAGATCTCATTTGCTAATACAAAGTCACACATTATTTCTGGAACATCCTGGCAGATAAAATTTGTATTGAAACTGGGGTCGGCGCTCATTGTCTTCGCAGTTGCCGGGAGACGGCAGTGGATGTTACCATATGGTGTCCTCCTCATTTGCATGTTTGCCTCATCAGAGCTTCATTTGAGGCAGCAGAAATCAGAATGGAGCTACTATGATCATTGCCTCAGAACAAAAATATTTCATCATTACACTAATGGCTTCCGTTGCTGGACTCGTAGTGCTGCTGATAGTGAGGGGAAGTCACGCTTTTGTAGACAGTTCATGGTAATGCATTGAAATAATCAAATAATGAAATGCACTAATATAATTCCATTTCTATAGCCGTTCTTCACAATTTTGCATTGCATTGTGACAATTTAGCAAAAAAAAAAAAATCAGTGAAGAAATAAACTTCACAGAAAATGAAACGGAGACATAAAATAAAAATCAAAATAACAGATTATTAATACAATAAGAACAATAAGTATTTTTATTTCTCAAAAGCTCCTAATATGATTAAATGTATTTGGGATACACACACACACACAAGAGTCTTAACTGTAACAGAAATCTTTATACATTTTTACCATAAATAAACTTTATTTATAATATTATTTGCATTTTTACAATTAAGGACATCCCCAAAAGGAGGTTTTGCTCTGATTTGACAGGTTTTGCTGACCTGTGGATACAAATTTGTCCCGAAGTACCATTACCTAAACCCACACCCACACAAACACACACGATTCAAAGATCCAGGCACACAGACACAATCCAGAAACACAAACTAACCAACTAACCAGACCTAACTAACATGTATTCTGTTTTGAATAGATAAACACGGGACAAAAAGTAGGGAGATGCGTTCTGGCCCCGCAGCTAACCTGAGGCCAAAATACAGACACACTCAATAATTTCCCATGCAATTCAATTAGCAAACCGCGGATTACTATTGATTCCAGATCTACACTGTGTGAAAAGTTTTGCCCAACTCATTATTAAAAAGTTACTTATTCTTAGTTAAAAATGAAAAAGTCTCCCAATTTCTACAAAAAATATTTAATGAAAACATCACAGACAAGAATGTGTGACGAGACAACAAGCTAAATTTAATTTGCGTTTAATAACAATTATGGGCCTCTTTCATGACAGCAGAACTCATTTTGTGTGTAAATCTTTCATAAAACATTGTACACACGTCACATTAAATTTATGGGAAGCATTTTATGAATTGTTTACAGATGCTTACAGATTAAATTCGGGAATACTCTGGCATACTGTAAATGTCTTTCATCAGCTGTGTTGCAGCAATAATTTAAAATAAGAATAATTGAAAAATTATCTGTCCTTGTAGGATAAAGTACAACATTGTGAAATGGACAGTTAAGGTTAGTATTTTGCAATTCAAATTTCACAAATATAAAAACTTTCAGTTCTTAGGTCAAATTCTGGGCATTACTGGACAGTGAAGCTGGGAACGCTCTCCTGTATTATGTTACATAATGGAAACGTTACAGAAACATTTTAACATAAAATTGTTGGGTAGAGGGACAGCTCTGGACTTTTTGGACACGTATTTCAGAGCTGAGCATCTGCTCTGCCTAATATCTCCTCTGAAAAGCGCTCATCTTCACTTCTGCCCATAAACACTGTCTGTTTGTCCACTGAAAGATTTGTTATGCCGGCACTCTTTGTTCTAACCCCTCAGCTGGAACATGTTCATGTGAGAAGAATAAATATCTTGTGATCCCTCCATGCCAAACTCCGACTTTTAGCATTCTGTCAGGAACACGGCGAAATAACTGTCTAATTTGTACAGCAGTTTTCATTTTAATAATGTGGAAATCAAGGCTGCACATCCCAGCATAAGAACGTTAAATTGAGGGGGATTCGTGTTTTCATTAGCAGTGTGTGCAGATCCTCTGTTACCTTTCTTTTAATTAACTTCCGTACGGACCTCCTACAATTCAACAGCTGCTCTTTAATTATCTCCACAGCCTTATCGTTTCCGCATAATCTGTGTTAACAGCAAAGTTACAGAACTGTTTAAGAGGCTTTTGTGGTGCGTGCAATTTACTTCACAAAGTTGGAAGTTTCTGAACTTCCTCGTTTAATGATTTTTTTTATGTATTTTGTTTTTTACCGAACAATCCTAGAGTCTTTTATCTTCTGTAATGCGTGAACATAAATAACACAGTCACAACTTCAAAAAAAGTTATTTTCAAAAGAGTGCAGAATAAATTAGCAAGACGCTCGCTTTGGAACGCCAGCAGACTGATAAACATCTTCCATCAGCTGCTCTGATGTTGTGCTGAGTCGACAGGTTATTTCCTGCTGCTTCACCAGGATATACTGTGACCCTAGAACTCCATCATGTCCGTTCGGCCTACAAAACAGGATCTGTCTTGTTCTCCTGCAGCTAAAGGCAGAACCTTTGAACTCTCATTTCCCTGACTGGTGCCCGGCTGCCATATCACTCCATCTGTCATTACTGTGCATTAGAGTCATCCACAGATGCTGATAAAACTACAAACACACACTTCTTTAGCCAGATATCAGTGCTGTATTATAAACCACCCAGCTATCTACCAAGGTTGCAAGAACATTTCCCTAATGTTTACATTAGGTAACAAAAGGTTGAAAATGTTATTTTAAATTTTCTAGGAATATCTATAATGCCTATTAAATGTTTTAAAACATCCCACTAACAACTTGTAATGAATGTTTCTGATATATAACATATATATATATATATTGTTAAAAAATGATCTTCTAACATTACTGCAAAAATGTTTTTCATAACTTTCACAGAACTTTTAGATAATGTTAGCCAACGTTCTGGTGTGTAAATATATTTTTACAATTTGCTCTTATTTGTATAATGAAAAGCATGAGATGTTATTCCCTAAAAGAAAACACATACAGGTTTGGAATGATTAGATTAGATTCAACTTTACTGTCATAGTACAAGTACAGAGCCAATGAAATACAGTTATTATCTAACCAGAAGTGCTAACAACTTTAGGTTGTAAGAACATTTCATTAAAGTTTCCGTTAAGCAACAAAAATGTTTTCATAAAGTTTTAGGAATGTTGAAAACGTCCAGTTATTATATGTTGTATCAACATTATTGTTTGGTTATAAGAACGATATTTAAAATGTATTCCATTATGTTTTTAAAGCGTTTTACTAACAATTTTAAAATAATGTTTTTGATATTTGATATATAACGTTAAGAAACATACTACTAACATTACTCCAAGAATTTTTGATAACCTTAAGACAACATCGTAATCCAATGTTCTGAGAACATTCCCTGTTAGCTGTGTATATACAACAAATAATTTTATGGCATATTTATTTTTGGCTGAACTTACCACTTGTTCCTCAAGTCTGAGAAAGTCTCTGATCCCCATAGATTGTTCTTCACGGTTCTATGGCCTCCTGACAGGGGACACGGAGATGCCCGGCGGACACCTGCGAGGTCAGCCTGAGAAACATGCGGACGGCCGTGTTAAACAGAAGCAGGAGGCGGTTGTTATTGTACTTTAGCATTACTTGTTGTTGGACCGTGACAGATAATATGTTAAATAGGAAGAGGTTAGGGCAGGGTGACAGGATGTGTTTTTTCTTTTTTTGCTGTGATAGGGACAGTGTTGAAAGGCACTGCTTAAGATATAAGTCATGAATATGCAATGTGCTTGTGCCTCTGAACTTACATTTATAAGCAGGAAAGTTTCGATTATGCACTGAGTTTGTTTATCACAAGTTTTCTCAAAACAGCCATCAATCTGAAGTTAACCATAAGGGCAATCTTGTCAAAAACAAACACAAAATTGTAGAATAAAATGTCTGATGAAGTTACAGTTAAACGATGCAATAAAATGACAACATGCCATCAGAGTTTGTAAGAATATTGGTAAAATATTATTTTCCCCTGACACATTTTTCAATAAATTCTATTCTTAAACTTTTTTATTGTTGTTGTGGCACTTACATCATGTGACATTTTCATGTTTTTTTAACCATCTTT
Source organism: Chromobotia macracanthus (assembly GCA_036877525.1). NCBI lineage: Eukaryota > Metazoa > Chordata > Actinopteri > Cypriniformes > Botiidae > Chromobotia > Chromobotia macracanthus. Next base: position 2,854,342 of record JAZGTH010000088.1, on the reverse strand, counting down.
GCACGTTTTATTTTGACCAGCAAAAATATAACCAGCACCTCATTCAGAGAGAAAGACACATCGGATATTAACTATGTTTTCCCAGTAAACGCTGTATGTACTTTTTCATAAGGATAAATCTTCATGCCTAGTGCTTTTAAAACACTGGAATTACTATTTTAATTTATTACCATTTGCTTAAAAAGCAACAGGTTTTTAAAATATATGAATTATTAATATTTAATTGAATATTGCACCTGACGTTATGTATCGGTTATTAAAATACGTTTGAGGCTCACGGGAAGTTTTGTGCTAATGTCATGGCTCGAGTCTGAAGGTTGTTTTACAGACAGTTTGAAATGCTTTCTTTGTGGTGAATATTTCATGCTGTTTGTAAATTGTACAGCGTTTTGCTGAGCACACACTATCTCTGGTTCACTAAACCTCCATTCTCAATAAAAGACTGAATGAATAATACATTCGTAGTACTGCACTGAGTCCGAGGCCAAAGGCATTTGGCTTTTCAAAGGCAAAATAAGGCACAACAATGGATTAAAAGGACATGAAATCTTGGAAGCTAATAATTAACTCGCATTGACCCAATCGAAGCGAGCATAACTTCAACTTTGTTTATGGCGACCTAACTGCGGAGAGCCATTTTAGCTCTTGCGGTCGATGGTTGTAAGACAGCTTTAAGTGCTGCCTATCAATTTAAACAGCTTTCTGTTCATGACGGGAAACTAATGGTGTGCCTCCCCAGCTAACTGGGAATGTTCTCAGAACGTAAAAGTTCTTTCAAATGATCAAAAATGTTAACGATTGATCAATTCTGCAGTAACATTAGTAGAATATTTTTTTATTTTATTATACACCATATATAGATTTTTTTATTTTAAATTCATTATTAAAGCATTCCAATAACAAAGAAATACAGAAAAACTGGACATTTGAACATTCCTACAACTTTTTTGGTCACTTAGTGAAAAAGCTAGGTGAACATTCTTACAACCTAAAATTGTTAGCTGGGAATGTAACTGGGAATGTGCTTCCTGTGGCACACAGGAACCCCACAGTCATCATCTTGGTGACTGTATTCATAAAGTCAAACGGAAGTGTTTAACAGATCTCATACACCTCTAATGATACGTTAGGCTGTCCAGTTGTCTTCCTCTTCCAGTGTTTGGCAGTAATTTGAGTATCTGTGCCACAGAAAGCTACATGGGGACATATTTTACATAAATGTCATTTTTGAACAATGACGTGAACTCTGCATACCTGAGGGATTAAACAGCATTAGATCATAATCCAACGTTTAATAAACACCAAAGATAGTCAAGAGATTTAAATCTGAGATTTAATGTAATATTCCAGAAGATCTGTGTCTGCTTACCGACTGAAATTGAGCTCAGCACAGCCCAACGCAGTACTTCTGTGACCTGATATATTTTAATGTAAAACATTAAAACAAGTAAAAGGGGCGGGAGTTAATTTTATCCTTGAGAACTGATTGAATTTTTAAATTGATTGGAGAATTGATGATTTTTTAAATGTTATGTATCATATATCAATTTATTCGTGGAATATTTATTCAATTGTTAGAATTTGGAATATTTTAAAAACATTACAGAATAAATGTTTGAATGATGTTTTTGTAAATAAGCAATTACGCTAATACAATGCCTATAAACTTCCTAGAACATTCAAATACCATGTTTAATGTTTTAGTTACTTAATGGAAACGTTAGGAAAACCAAGAGTCACTAACTGTAAGAGTAAAGTCAGAAAAAAATGTCACCTCAGCAGGAAGCTTCTGAATCTGACCTGACATCTTGAAATGAAAAAAAAAATACTGTGATCTTACTGTCATAACTCTGATATTTTATTTCAAACAAACTGAAACTCAAAGCATGTACAGAGCACAGCTTTAAAGCAAGCTGTATTTGCATTTTTCATTCAGCGCTTTAACATACTGAGCAGAACATCCACCCACAGGCAAGAGATTCATATTCAAAATCATTCATATTCCAAATCATGTTGTAAATGAACTTTCTTAGAGTTGCAATTTATGAGACTTTATAAAAATGACCATTAAGTAAAATAACTTAAAATAACTCTCAGGGACTTTTGTTTTGTTTTCTTTTAAATTCTGCTTTCCTGATGACTGTGTTGTTGAAAACTCATCCTCATGAATCCCGGCGTTCCTACACAAGCAAACCAATCAGCTTGCTGCGCTGCTTTAATCTTGAAGGGGTCTCGATTTTCTTTCTGCCTCCAGCAGAGAACTTTTCCTGTTCCTGACTAATGGAACGTTGGATTCAGGGCAGAACCTGAACGTAATGCTTGTTTACCAATCGGAGACCTTTACTATGTAGCCAGTGGCATCATGCCAACAAAGTAAACCAAAAAGTTTCATATTCATAAGTGTAACCTCACACGAATTCAGTGATACAGCATCTCTAGAGGAGAGAGTACTTTATCACCAAGTCAAGACAATTTTAGGTCTATTAGGTCTATTTTATCGCTACTGCTTGAGTATGAGAAAGTTATTCAATATTTTATAATTCAGTAACGTTTTTAAAAACATTCTACTAACAGAATAACGTTACATGGTTTAATATGTGATTAATAAAGTTGTAACAGTACTGCAAGAACGTTTTTGATAACTTTGAGAGAACTTTAAGAGAAATTTAGAGAGTACTTTTTGAGAGAACTTTTAGAGAACATTAGCCAACGTTCTGAGAACATTCTTTTTTAGCTGGGATGTTGTGGGTGGTCACCAGCATATGTTAAGTTTGGAATGATCTCCAGTATGGGATTTTGGTCCACAAGCCACACAAGTACTTTATTAAATCACAGTAATCCAACAACTTTAATAACTGACACAATGAGCGTCTCTCATTCTTGTCAAAACAAAGACTTCATTGGCAAATGAAATGTTGCCAGTAACATCACTTTGTTTGTATTATATTAAATTCATATTGTAGATCTGATGTGAACATGTGGAGAGTGTAATGACCTCGTGTAAACAACACATCCAGACACAGCCTCACCTTCTGTGTGCAGAGGTCAAAGCTGCTGATCTCAGAACAGTTCCATATTCACTTGTTGTGATGTAATCTGGACAGAAAAAGATGGTGCCCCTCTGCAGGATAACCTCGGGTGAACTTCTATCTGGGGCAAAACATAATATGATATTGTTGTGCATTATGGACATTTGAGAGTTCTTGTTTAACACTTATATGTATCCAGATATTTGACCTACAGTGTGATACCGTATGAAGTCTGTTTGACCACATTTAACGGCTTATTTAGGCCAAAAAATGTCCACGTAGACAAGAAGAGACCATCTGATCAACTTGAAAGGCAGCCAAAATGTGGGTAGACTTCGTGATTAAAATTTCTGTTTAGCCCAAAATAAGTATTGATTATTTAACCATGCAAAAAACAAAGCAACATTTCTGCTAATGGATGTCTAGTTAACATCCACTGAGTGCCTCAGACAAAACTCTTATCTTTTAAAATATCTGATACCAATCTGGCACTGATCTGGTAAACTTCCAGTGATCGGCTTTTCACTGAAATGTGCTCATAGTAAACACGACTCGTAAACAAGACAGATTAAAAAATCTATACACCGTGACACGTGTAACTTGAGTAAAAGAAATGGTGATTTTTTTCAGGACAGAAGTGGTGATTTCAGCCATTGCTTGCCATTACTGTGTATAATATGCAACCAGCTGTCAGTAAATTGACTATGGATGGTCCATCTGTGTACTGACACATGGACTAATTATTCAGCAGCAAATTTAACTAACTCAAACCAGTCATCACAGAGTCAAAGTGTCTGTTCTTCCTCTAGTCTGATGTCTGGCCACACAGTGACCTGATCAAGCTAAGGCCCCTGATTTCAGATCAGAGAAAGCTTCACATCAGCCTGGTTTATAAATTAACATGTCTAGATTTCTATTTTCATCACAAATGGATTGATGCTCGCTTAAATTACATTTGAGACATGCAGGCAGTAAACTCGGGACCTACCCCAATTAACTTCAACACCCCAATGACACTGTTCAAATGCACATATCAGACCTGTGCTATCAAACACACTATCTTTCTGGGTCTCAAAGCTCGTCCATTATTACTGTGGCCTAATTACCCCAGTTGCCACTGACTGACAAAACCAATAACCAGAAAGGTTATTTGACTAAACAATGCAGAGCTGCGACACATTTTAAGGGAATGCAGCTGACTGGAGAAATAGTAGGTGACATTGTCAATTTTGCAGCGTTTTCTATAGCTGAATGCATCTCTATGTGTCATAATATTTAAAGGTAAAGGGTTTCTTTTAGGTAAAATCTAACTGTTATATAGTTATATAACTGTTATAGTGTTATATACACCTGTTTATAATTATTTTTTTATTTATTTTGATTAAATTTCTAATAGGAGTGGATGATTACTTAGCCTTAGATGATAAAATATGGTTTATGAACTATTAAGAAAAGCTGATCTTTAATACAGATAAATCAATTTATTTGTTCATTTAAAAACTGAAACAAACAGCTCTATAGGGGTTCTCGAGCTATACTCATTTAAAGATTTTGTGTTTTCATTTATTTTTGTTTTTGGTTGAAGTGTTTGTTTAATGAGTATTTAAATGTTAATTGCAGCATAAAAAGCATAATCATAATCCATTTAAAATGATGAATAGATAAACAATAACAATAACCATAAATTGTCTACAGGGTGTGATGAAGGAATCCTAAATATTTGCCATTGATGTTAAATGTTTAACTGTTAATGTCTGTATTATTAAAATCATTAATAATCGCTTCTTATGCTGAATTCAGAATGATTAGCATTCATTTAGAAAGTACATTTGTGAGCTCCGTCAGGCCGATGTGTTGCTCTCAGTGTGAGACGCTGGCAGATTGTCAGCCTGGGGAAAAATCATGCATTGGGAGTTTACTTCATTAGACGTATTCTGAGCAGCTAAAGACCATTCCAAGGATAAATTTAGTGCTGCTTTCATCCTTGCCACGTCTGTGTGCGCGTGTGTGCATCCAGGAGACATGGCGTCACTGGCATCATTAACACAATTAACACAGTAAGTAATTTTTCATTACAAACATTGTATGTAGTACAAATTTTAGTGTCAAAAAGCACGATACAACTTTATCATCAAAACCTAAGAGTTTTGTTTTTACATGGACTATTGCAAGCGTAAACCTGTACTGCAGATGATTTACCAAAAGTAATTTGGCTGATAAACAGCTCACTCCAAAGATACTGACTGAAAGAAGCATTATTCAAACTTTCTCTTCTTTTGTCACACATAAGAAATGGGTTTGGAAGACATGAGGGTGAACAAATTGTACAATCTTGTATTGTGAGGATCCAAATGAAAAAACAACACCATATTTTTAACCATACACACCTACAAATACATGCACATGTGAATCAAAATGAGAAGACATACTTTCTCTCTGCGGTCTGGGGGAGTGTAGAGCTTTTCACTTTTCGGCGTACATTTGCTCCGAGCTTGATAAAAATAATACCGACCGTCACACAACCTGCAGAGAGGCACTGTGTTTCTCCTCAAGCAGTGAAGGTGGGTCACAATCTAAAATGATTCACATTACATACAGTGCTGGAAAAAACAGTACAGTGAGAGTTCTAGAATAATAATGCATTGACTCACACACATCTTAAGTATTTTTCTATTTGTAAACTGTTATTTGGAAAGCTTTCTTACAATTAACATGTCAGTGAGGTACGAAGACTTTAAGAACTCAGCTTTAAGAACTCAGAACTCAATTAGGCTTCCAATGTATGCACGATTTATTAAAGAGATAGAGAGAGAGAAAAGAAAAGGCTATTTCGTTCTGGAACGTTACTCTGTAAATCAGACATTTAAATGTCCTTTTGGTATAATATGGTGCATTTATTGAGTTTAAAGCCCCACTTCACACAAAGTTCTGAAGAAGTTCAACATGGGTAGCAGCAGGGTGTCAAGCTGTTCAAACAGGTGAGTGTGCACTGAACGTAAAGCGTGAATGAGAAACCCTTCATACACATCTATAACGGACATCATTTTTAAAAACACATTACAATAATGACTGCAGTTATATAATACGGTTAAAATACGACGCATGACATCATATGATCAGCACCAAAGTACCAACTTTAAAAATGTGACTATAATATAGGTAACAATTATAATGCTTTATAATTATGAGTGAAGTTATGAATAGTGGACTTCTATATAGAGTATGCAGTAGTGTACGGCATATATCAGAATTAAAGAGTAAAGAGTAAGTTTCACTCAGGTGAAGTTATTCTTGGCTATAAAGTCACCTTTCTTCTTCTTAGCTAGTGGAAGAGAAACACTGGGAGGTCTTTATTCATAACAGACCCGGAGCTGACGGAAACCGTGAACTCGAGTTCACCAGGCAGATGGGAGAAGAAAGAGAGAGTGCAAATTAAAGAAGTGCAGATGACACGAGAACACCATCTCTTCACAAGCCCCTCCCACCTCAAGGTCTTATGTTTATGGATATTGCATGAACGATAGAGAAATCTGCCTCAGTTGACTCAAACTTTGTCATTCTAGCACAAATGGTCCACAACCCAGATAACAATAACAAACAACGTTTCCCTAACACTTCTATTAAGTAACAAAAGCATTAAAAAATGTTATTTTAAATATTCTAGGAACATTCAAAATGTCTCCTTTTTAAGATGTTGTTTTAATGTTATTGCCTGGGTATAGAAAGTCCTGGAGGACTTTCCTTGGAAGTTAGAAAGCAAAGTGTAAAGGTGGCGTGATGAAGCTGACCACAGCAGACAGAGCTGCATGTAATGAATGTTGTTTGGAGAGCAATATTGAGTCAGGTGAACAACAGCCCTCAGCCACACTCAAAACAAGACTCTTCTGATAACCTATCCAATGGCTTTATGCAATTTTGAGGGTTTAAAAGTTTCTGTTGTTCTGTCGGGGGAAAAGTCGTGTTTACAAGTTCCCTAACTGCTAAATTTGGTCTTACTAGAGGAAAAATCCGTGATTGAAGTTGTCAAAGTTTGTCAGGATAGATGTCCAAGAGTTTTATTGGCGGGAGAAGAAAACAAACAAACAAGATATCGTTGTGCACACCCAGATGGATGAATCTCATACATTTTATGAAAACAGAACATGTCTGCTCATAATCAACTCCTTTATGTTTTAAAACCATTCATTTTCTTTTTGCACTGTGAAATTAACTGACAGTAAAATAAACCAATTAAAAAATGTACATTTATTTGTTATATCATATATACATATGCTTTTCATTAGATATATATTTTGTATAAAAACATTTTCTTCTGATTTTCATGTGTGACATGACCCCAACATGTTTGTTTTTAGATTATCGGGATAAGATCTGACCTACGCACCCATAATGTAACAGAAGAAAACTGACCTGTGATTGGTCGCCTTCTGTGCTGCTTTAACACATTTCATGTCGCTACAATGACTTAAAAATGGACCTGTCCTCACACCAACAATCAGAAGTCTGACTGCAAAAGACAGGGACAATAAATGTCAATGCAAAGAAATCTCACTCACTTAAACTCCTTGTGAATGATGTCAACATCTGTTTCTCAGGCATCACACTTAAGAATCACACAGTTTTTGTTGTCAGGAAGTCCATTAAATACCACAAACGTATGCATGATGGATCTGCTGTTGCACAGCTGCACATTAAACAGCAGTAAAGCATGTTGGGGGAACACAGGGAATCTGTGATAAGACATATGAGCAGGTGCTTGATCTGATCTCACGGCTTCTCACCAGCTCTCTCTCTGTGGGTGTCAGCTGGTGAATCACATCTAGCACACGAGGCTTCTGCACTTTTGATTTGTTGGAAACCGCCACGGCAGATCCAGATTCCCTACGAAGTCATCTGAGAGAAGACCCGTGAGTGCTGAGATGTGCTTAAAGACAGGGCTCGGATGGAGGTGGTACTGTATTACACAATGCAACATGAGGGATTTAGTAGAGAAAAATCTCTCAGAGAAATTGATTTTTAATTATACCGTCTAAACCTTTTAAGGCATGCCAGCTGTTATATGCAATGTTGTAGGAACATTCAAAATGTCTGCTTTTTTAGACATTGTATTAATGATGAGATACAAGAATGTTATTCAGTTTTGTTTTTAATTCTGTAATGTTTTTAAAACATTCCACTAACAACGTAAGAATTCAGGTTTTGATATATATGTTGTATAACATTTTAAAAATTACTACCGTTACTGCAAGAACATTTTTTTAACTTTGAGAGGATTCTTAGAGAACGTTCCCTTCTAGCTGTTAGCTTTAAGTGTAAGATCACCACCTCAGAGATGGTGCATGGATGAATGGAGAAAATAACTGGTCACTGTTGTGCTCTACAGAAGATGATTAGTGAGTGTGTCAGTATGTATTGGAGAAAATATCTGTCAGTTCTGATTTGACAGCAACTGCATGCAAAGCAATTCGAGGTCAGATTAACAGATATCGGTCTTTATCTGACAATCCAGGAACATACTTATGGTTATAATGAACAGTCGCAGAAAAATTGATCCCTAAGCCTGTATTTATGGCTCATGTGATTCTGAATTATATTCGTCTTCCTCATTAGAGCATGTTTTTTTCGACTGTAAACATGGGTAGATTGATAAATGCTTTCTATTTGTCAACTAAGGGTTTACAATCCAAACCTGCTTGCTCAACACTTAATTGGTCCTTCTAAACTCCTTTCTCTTTATTTATTTGCTGGTGGACTTTCTTTTTTATTTTTAAGAACATTATTCGTCCACAAACACACCAAATGTGTTTAATTGTAAATTTTTAGACCCGTTTCATGTTGCCAAAGACTAATACTTATCAATTCTTCGCCTGTATTTATGTTTATGCCTGATTATGCAAAGGTCAATAGGGCAATTGATTATGCTTGCTGTCAGGAGAGAACCACCAGGCTCTAAATGACCTTGACGGACCGTATTCACAGACTCGCCACACGCGCTCAACCCCTGCCGACCCGTATATAGAGACTGAAGTTCTGGAACGTTCACATTTAGTGACAGCTGGGAATTTGGATTGTTAATGGATTCGTCTTTGATTAGTCGTGGGCTTATTTTGGGTCTGCAGTGGAATTCAAATCTCTGGGTATCTGTATCTGACAGAAACTCCTGAGTGATGTGTGCTGGCAGATTTGTGACGACGGGTTAATCTCTGAGACAAAATATTGAGCATAATTCCCCAGTTTGCACATTTCCACAACTGTGAATTTATACACAGAAGAGGATTTGGGGGATTTTTTTGGTCACCACAAAACTGATAAGGACTACAAATGTAGAAGCGTGCACAAATGCAGAGGCTTTACTGTGCTGCGCCCACACTCTACTTTTGAAATGACCCAAAACTGTAAAATGGTGGCAGGAATGGATTCTTTCAACTGCAGGAGTAATTGCAGTTTGTTAAAGGAACTGGACGTTTGTTGCCCAATAATCACAATTTATGTCAGAGGATGAGTTATGAAGCTGACACGTATTCTGAAATGACCAAACATTTGTAGGACTGTTAAAAAAAGATCTAGGTGACATTAGGAGAAAAGGAAAATGGTTGAAGCCAAAGCCATTTAGTACGTTGACAAAATATTTGAAGACCATTTTATGTATTTATCTATTTTTTTGTGTGTGCGTCTATATATTTATTTGTTACCTTGGAAGACATTTGTAACACGATATATAGTAATGCTCACAATATATACAGTATACACAATATATAGGTTATTAAGCAATAAATATGCTCTTTTTTATATTGAAATAAGGTTATATCTGCACAACCACCATGTGAATTTTCTTGAAAGTGTTCTAACATCTGTCGTGGCTTCACATCTGCCCCATTTTCTCCCAGCATATGATTAATATACCCTCCTCTGCATGGACTGCAGTGGCCACAGGGTGATATATATACAGTATACATATCCAAATACTCCCACTATAGCTGATGCATGTGATGTCACTCCTCTGGCAGGAGATTTCAAACTGCTGGGCCTCGTTTATATGCCTTTAAAAATGGATCTGCCTGTTTTTTTTAATACTGGTTCTGAAAATCTGATTGTCTGAAGCCATGCTTAATGTCATGTTGATACAAATCACTTAAATACATTAATGTTTAATGTGATTATTACAACAGATAAGACATGTTATTATTCAATAAACAATTATTTAGAAATGATTGATTATTTGTTGACTCACAAAGTTTGCCCAAGTCACATAAATAAATGACAGACAAATTGCGCGACAGAGAGATAGATCATTATTATTTTATTAGTTATTATTATTTTAAAACTCTTAATAAAACACATGCATTTTTTTAGTTTAGCACACTAAAATTAAGAACACAAGATGATGTGTAAAGATAGTAAAGATTGACATTTTTTTAAAGGTCATCTTTTATGTATTACGTGTTTTTATCATAATGCTGTTAAAGCAGTTTTCTATAAAGCTTGATTCGTGTAACAACACCTTTACCCCAGTGAAACCTTTTTCTCTCTGTCTCTCAGGGCATAACAATGTTTTCATTAGATTAAAACAACAGTAGTGGCACATAAAGATAAGCACGTTTTTGCATTTTTATTTGACTCTTCTGCTCTTTTAACACCCTCAAATGATGGTTTGCCCCAAGGGCAGATTGTCTAAGGAAACATTTGTACTAAAGTTTACCCCAGTAATTGTGTGTTTATGCTGAGTGCAGCGGTTAACAGAAAGGGCTGAAAGAGGTAAATCTGTTTTCTGTCACCCGCTATAAACATTCTGTGAAACGCAGCTCTATAATGTGTTATATTGGAATTACAAGTTCATTGTGAGAAACAGTAGGGCTGTAAAAAGATATGTATGTAGAAGCATACTGACTCAAAACGTGTGTAAAAGGTAAGTGCAGAGCATTTGACACAGGATTATGTGTAAGCTGTTTTACTAACTAGTACTTTCATTGGATAAGACAAATGCACAACTGTGAAAACTATGGATATAGGTTAACAACTGACATCCAAAACACACACACACCTCCCACTTCAATATCATGTTTAATGGGAACATTCCACAGACATAATGGCTTCTGTACTGTACAAACTGTATATTGTATCCCCTACACCTAACCAGTGATGGTTAGGTTTAGGTTCTGCTATTTTAGATTTCAGAAACAATCATTCTGTATGATTTATAAGCTTGTTTCTTCACAGGGTTCTAAAAATGTCCCCACAAGGTCATAATTTCCGGGTATTACTATACTTGTGAGGACTACACACACATACACACATGCACACACACTTATGTTCCCTTTTTCTTTAGTTCTCACTGTGAGTTATAAATGTAGGTGAAAATATAGATTTCTGAATGCAGCTACTGTATACAGTGAGGTAAATAACACTTTTTGTTAATCACAAGCCTCATCTTTTAAAATAGTGAACCAGTGTTCAATATTGATCAATAGTTTTGTGCTACTGTATTCACAGTTTTGATTAATTTATTCCATAAGCAAAAATATCCAATAACAGCCGGGTTGCCAAGAAAAAGCAAAAAATTCAGCTGGTAATATTATCATACTCAGCTAACAGTTTTAGGTTGTGAGAATGTTTCCCTAGTGTGTTTATTAAATAAAATAATGTTAAAAATGTTCAAAACATCCAGTTTTTTAGACGTTGCATTAACATTATTGCTTGGTTATAAAAACATTATTCAACCCTTTCTTCTATTCTGTAACATTCCACTAACTACTTAAGAATAATGTTTTTGATACTTCTATGATATTATCTTTAAAAAACATATGGCTAAAGTTACTGCAAGAACATGTTTTGTTAACGTAGAGAGAACTATGAGAGAACATTAGACAACGTTCTGAAAACATTCTCTGTTAGCTGGGTATGTGCAGTGAGCCATCACTTTCTGTTCACACTTGACCAAACGTCTTCAGATCTGGAATACAGTTCAGACACTGGAGGGAGTTCAGGAAAGCTCTCCCATCGTCTTCCAAAGCTCACAGGCATCATATCAGATAAATGTGTGGTGACAAACGCATGGCAGTGATTATGTGATCCAGAATGCTCAGAGCTTTGACATCCGCGAATGTAAAAGCAAGACACTCAGATTTTAATGCATTCAGGAATGTTTGTTACAGTCAGTCAGCAGTATAATTCATTCAAACGCATGTTCATAAGACCATATGGACCAGCTTTCATTTCCACAGCCGAGACCAGACTCTTTGTGGGACTGAGTGAGAAATACCACAGGCTATGTGCTAACACCAAACGGTAATCTTTCTAGATATGATTCAACGGTGATATTCTTAGATCATCACTAACAACAACGAATTGCCTATTAAATTACACACAGTAGTTAAAGCTGCAGTCCGTAACTTTTGCCTCTCTTTGTGTCTAAAAGATGAAATTGCAGGTTACTTGCAGAGTTGTTTTCTTAATGTTGCTGCCAAGCTTAAACTCAAAACAACTGCTGTACAAGATACAAACACCATCTACAATACCAGACATGTGCTATAATAACCAGATCTTTTTCTTGCTGTTTACGGATAGACATTTTCCACAAAATCAAACCGAACCGTTCAGATTATAAATTATTATTATGAATGTACAGTTGCGAATTAGGGTAAGGGGATTCTTTTACACACTGATCTGTCATGTACTTGCTCAATAACTATTTTTTCTCATTTTTTTTTAAGTCACAGATAGCAGCTTTGAATAGACAACCCACGTCATTTTAGCCGAGATAATGTGTTTAAAGAAATCCTATTTTTAGTGTTAAGAAAAATCAAGCATAAAGCTTCCATCAGCAGACCGTCGACAACAAACTAACGTACTGTTCTCCAAAATCCCTCGAGACAAATTTAAATTCAATTTAGATTCAATCACAGGCATGAAGTGACTCAACAAATGAGCAAAGAGTCAATTTAGAGCGCTGGCAGTTAACGTACAAACATTACCTCTAACAGATCTTAAGGAAGAGGAAAATAAAGCTTCAGGAGAACAGAACACGCTGCTTTTGTACTTATTAGCGAACAAACAAACAGATTATTTATTCATTAGTTTCGCATCTAACAAGCTTAACTGTTAGAATCTTGTATTGGTAAAATATCTGTCTGGTAGTGAAATACAATGTTAACACTAATGCTAATGAAGGACAACAGCTCTGCAGCATCTCCAGAATCAAAAATCAACATGAAGCGCATTCACGACTCTTTCAAATCAAGTTGTATTAAAACAACTTTTTTTTATTCAGCTGACTGAAAAATCATGAAAAATTGGTCTCTGTAAGTGGCTAGAGGGAACGTTCTCAGAGCATTGGCTACTGTTCTCTAAAAGTTCTCTCAAAGTTATCAAAAAAGTTCTTGCAGTAATATTAGTAGAACTTTTTCCATTATATGTCTATATATTTTTATTAGTTGTTAGTGGAACATTTTAGAAATGTTACCAAATTAAAAAAGGTTTTAATTCCTTTCTAAAAATAGTCTAAAAAACTAATAAAGTTCCTAGAATTTTCGGAGAACTAACATTTTTAATGCTTTTAAAAAACGTTTTTACAACCTAAAATTGTTAGCTGGGGAACTTTGGGAAATTGTCATCTGAAAGGAAAATCATATCAGACATATTGTGGGATATAAAATATTAAATATTTTTCTCCTTTAAAACAATTTGCCGCATTTATAATTCACAATAAGATCAGGCTATGCGTATTAAAACAGAACGAACTTTCTACAGAACGCACGCTCATAAACACATGCATGATGCATTAGTGATACATTATTAATGAAGGCTGTACTGTATGCGTTATATTGATATTAAACGAGCAATTTGCACATTATGTAATCTAATTCTCTCGTGTCAGAAACTCATTTACCAGAATGAAACGAATCATAGAGGTGTCATCCAAATGCTGCGTTCCAAGAATGAAATATTAATCTTTATCTAGTGTATAATTTATTAATACACAAATTCAGTACAATTTATGTAGAATATTATTCATGTCTGGGGGTAAATCTACTGCATAACACGAGAGTGAGTAAATAAAGACGTAACTTTTATTTTGGGTGAAAACTCTTTCTTTAAGATTAATTTTCCAGAACCATAAAAGCCCTTACATTACTATTATATATATTTTAAAGCTCATTTCACGTCCCACGCAGGTTTATAGCACACACAAAAGACATCAGCATTTATCTATTGAAACCATTCAATGAAGTCTGTGAGTCATCGTGATGAAGTCGAGATTCCCACTGTTCTAGTAAGTCTTTCCTCTCAACCCGTATTTAAACTGTTGGGTTTTCAGAGTGCCCACACACTGGAGTTTATGCTGCAGCAGAGGACTCTATTCATTTCAATGGGGAAGGTGCGTCACAAATTGTCAAACTGCGTCTGCTGATCTTTCCTCATAAGTGTGAAACGTGTATATTTACCATCTCTTGCTGAGGAGTGTCACGGGTGAAGGTAACAGGACTGCAAACTGTCTTCAGGTGCCATCAGGTGCCAACATTCTCTAAAAGTTCTCTAAAAGTCCTTCAGTAAACTTTTCTTTCAACATTATATATCATACATATTAAAAACGTTATTCTTAAGTTGTTAGTGGAATGTTTTTAAAACATTATAAAATTAAAATACGTTTGAATAACGTTCTTATAACTAAGCAATAAAACAATGTCTACAAACCTGGACATTTTGAACGTTCCTAGAACATTAAAAATAACCTTTTTAATGTTTTTGTTACTTAATAGAAATGTTACGGACCGTTCCCGTCAGGACAGGATATTTTCCTGGTTCCTGAGTAACCATGAAGAAATAGAAAATAATGAAATCACGTTCTTCCATACATTAGTCATGCAGCTGCCTTTGACATCAGTGGCTTTATTCAGGTATTATAGACCTCCATGTGAAAAACTCATGTCAACTTTAACTGCAGTGCACTCTGATGAAGGCATCTGTTCAAAATGCGATCAAAGAGATGAACAGGGCTGATTTTTTTAATCATTCTGACAATGACGTCCCAAGTGTCGTCTCGCAGAAGAAACCACGATTGTGACTTTGTTTTGCTGCGCTGAAGGAATTCAGTTCACAGAGCAATTCATTTACAATGCGCATTAAGATGAACTAATGCGCGTTGTAAACTCCAGACATAAACTAAACGAAACGAAACTAGAGTTCCTCAGTTTTCCTCTAAAATAAAATTGTGGGGTGAAATTGAAGGAATCAATAAGTAATATATTATTATTGAAAAAATAGTGTAATGTAATTGTAATGTAAAAGAAAAGTGTATAATATCATAATTATTATTATACATTACAAATAAAGAAAACAATCAACATTAAACTTTATTTTCATTTAATTTAGTTTGACAACTATTACAATGATACAATATTCTTCATACTTCATAGTTCATACTGCAAGATTTTTACTTTATTTTTCCTGCCTTTCCACGTTTGATCAGACAATGATTATGAAGTTTTGTGCTACTCATCTTCTGATCCTGACGGGTCATGAATAATTTCTCGCCCAATTATCACAGCATCATTTTTAAAGCTTGTGAGTCGCACAACAGTTGCACGTCACGTTTTTCCTGAAGCCGTCCACAAGTTTTCTCAATGGATCTCATTGACCTGATGCTTTTGTCTATTTGACAATGGCAAAAATAACTGAATTATGCCACAAAGCAACACCCAAGACTAGTCATCCAAGATAAGAGAACTTACTGTTGAAAGATACAAAGAAGAGCAGTTTTACGCATTAGAAACAGCATTACTCATGTTTGATTGTTTCCATTTGCATGAACTGGGTACATAACGTTCTAACTCTATGAAAACAATGCAACATAAAATCAGCCTGATTCTTAACTTTAGTACATACCCAGCAAACAATTTTATTTCCCAAACATTTTCATTAAGTAACAAAAAACATTAAAAACATT
Organism: Chromobotia macracanthus; assembly: GCA_036877525.1. Classification (NCBI taxonomy): domain Eukaryota; kingdom Metazoa; phylum Chordata; class Actinopteri; order Cypriniformes; family Botiidae; genus Chromobotia; species Chromobotia macracanthus. The sequence goes on along the minus strand of JAZGTH010000088.1, from coordinate 2,838,370 downwards.
ATTCTTGTTCTAGGAACGTTTAAAACATTACGTTTTTTAGACATTGTATTAACATTGTTGCTTGGTTATAAGAATGCTATTCAAACCATTTTAATTCTGTAATGTTTTTAAAACGTTAAAAAAATGTATATTAAAAAATATTCTACTAACATTACTGCAAGTATGCTTTTTGATAACTTTGATAGAGAACGTTCTGATAATGTTCCCTGTTAGCTGGGTATTTGCATAGGGATTGATATGATTTATTTAGAGAGATCTTTGCTACAAAGCAGCTGGAATACATGACCAATAAAGAACGGATCCCTAATGTTTAAACAGCCCTGCTTTGTTTTGTAGCGTATTGTGTTTTCTTCATGTCACATTCATTAAAGACATCTGATGAGTGTTAGATCAGAATGTCACAACTGTGTCAAACTGACACTGGAGTGATGAAACACAATGACAGCTTGTCTCATGGCCAGCAATGTCTCCACTGCAGAGATAAACAGATCTCAGCCTATCTGTGCCATGATCAATAGACTGTCATATCACATTACTCAAGATTAGATTTAACCAACAAGGGCCTCGTCTGTCCCTCAACATTCAACTGAATTTAAGAGATGCAGCTGGCGTTTTATTAAACCAATGAGTGTTAAAGGTCTCCAAGCTGAGTTAAAAGAGTAAATTAAATGGATTTTAAAAGTTTTGAAAGATGTATTAGCTCTGAAAGAAACTTTTTCTCGTTTCTAATTCTGAATATAAATGTGATGGCTGTGAGATATACGTGTCAAGAGAAATGTGCTGAAGCTTTAACTGAAATAACAGTTTCTTTGGAAACCTCTCATGTATTGAATATGGATTATGTGCTTCACTAATGCTGATGTGCTACTTTGTGACCAAGCTGACATCCGGTTTGGGTCTCTTAAAGAATAACTCTGCTGACAATTTTAGGTTGTAAGAATGTTTCCCTAATGTTAAAAATGGTATTTTTAAAGTTCTAGGTTGTGCAAAACATTTTTTTAATGTTATATTGATGTTATCACTTGGTTATAGGAATGCTATTTTTTAATTTTTTTTCAAATTCTGTAACATTTTTAAAACATACCACTAACTACTACTAATGTTTTACTAACTACTGCAAGAATGTTTTTGATAACTTTGAGAGAACTTTAGAGATCGTTAGCCAACGTTCAGAGAACATTCCCTGTAAGCAGAGAGGAGGAATATTGGAAGAATGTAAACCACTGAATCTCAACCTGTTCTAATCAATAAAATAATCTAGCACTTGGAATAGCTAGAAAGATGAACATTTGTTATAAAACCAAGAAATATCTTCATTTTCAGTTTTTGAGGGTGAGTATTGTACATGATACTCCTTTAACATGTATCATAAATCAACACAATGATTTAGACACAGTCTGACTTTACAGTGTTTAATCCAGTCACACAAAACAGCCTGAATGCTTTTACTGCTGAGGGCTCCAGTATTCACGGAGCAGAATTGTCTTTATCTCAGGCCTGCAATGGTCTCCATGACTCCTCCACAGACGACACGGGCCTCTGGTGATGATGTGTCCCTCTGAAACCAAAGATCAATTATGTGGAACTAATCAGAAACCACACAAGCACCCTCCGTATGCTGTGGATTCCTACATTACATTCTTAGATTCAATCTTAGGACACCAAAATTTCCTGTCTGTGGGTACGAATACATTTATTTCAACACGGTCCCTGAATGTGTTGTTCTTTATTTGTTTTGAGCTCGGATGGAGTGTCGCTTTATCTGCAACTGCCTGAATATATTGGATGAGGAAACAAAGACAACATGTAATTCTGTCAGTCCTTCTTAAGGAGACCATATATAACCACAAACACACAGACACACACACACGTACCGCTAAACACAATTGGAGCAGCCTCGCTCTTGAAATGTTGCCTTATGAATCCAAAATTGTGTGTGTGTCTGTGTGTGTGTGTGGTTATGGTATATTGCATCATTCCTCAGTAATAAAAGCCATCCTCTGAAGGCAGACGGGAGGAAATTCACATTACAGTCTGTGCTCCAGAATTACCTATTAAAGTTCACTGATGAGGACTGTGAAAAGCATTTGACTTGCAGAGTGTTTCACTGCTGATCATGAGGACATACAATCAGACGAGCTCATAACTGCAGCAACAGACACACTCAGCAACCTACATTAGCAATATACATTTACTTTCGTCAACATACATTTACTTTCTGCGAGCTTGTTTCTTAAACATAAGCCTTATGTTTACATGGTATTAAAATATTATAAAACATAGTATAAAAATAAAAACGCTGAATATACACACAAACACACACACACATTTTTGAGACCTAAATGAGACATAACCAAGAACTTCATTTTCCTGAGCTACAGAATGAAAGAGAAGGTACTCAGAAATAAAAATATCCATAATGTCTGGAATACTTAATTGTACTTTCTAGTTAAGCAGCTTTGTATACTGCATTTATTGTTGGCTTCCAACTCAAAATGTTAAATGCTCCCTCATTTGTAAGTTAGATGGATAAAAGCGTCAGCTAAATTAAATATGTAAATTAATATGATTATGTTAGATTAAACTAGGTGATGTCACTTATTATATGTCTCACCACAGAGAGCAGGCAGCAGTAGTGTTCTTCTATTGCCTGCATCAAAGAATGTGACGGAGTGCAATACAAAAAATATGAGATTGATTACACCGTTGTTCCATACATAATCGCTATGATTGGTATTCAGGCTTCTCTGTTTATTTATCACAGCTCTGACATATTCAAATTCAGTGAATAATACACACGATGAATTCATTTCTCAGAAATCTTTGAAAGGGAGTTGTGGAGAAGACGCCTTTGTTTTACGTTTCATCGCCTCACATATTTGTGTGGCAGATATTAATGTGAGTCCAGCAGAACCACAGGAAAAAAGGATTCGGATGGAAAGTGTGAATAACAGTTCCACCAAAAGATGCCGTGTATTGTGGAAACACGTCGCCTGAAGTGAGTATGTGGAGATGTAAATAAACACAAGGCGGCCAACTTTACAAGAAGTGGGTGTAGAGAGTCACTCATCCAAGGGGAATAAATAAACAAATACGTTTATGTCTTTGTAAGACATAAAACAGCTTGATATGATAATAATTATAATTATTTAATCTGGGATCAGCAACGGTGTGTTCAGTGTGCGGTGTGTTACTGACTGTCTGACACACACAGACCTGGACAAAACACTTACAAAAATCACTGAATAAACGCTGAATAAATACTGTCCACCTGGAAACGAACAATCAGTCAACCTGGAAACAAACAATCAGTCAACCTGGAAACAGTCTTATTTACAGGTTACCAGACTACAGTGAGTCCTTTCAGTGGAGCTACTTATTATACCAAAGGAATTGTATATTGTTCTGTTTTTAGGTATGTCTATAAAGTATAAATTAGTATGTATTACTGCTGGACAAAATCGCAGTTCTAATTCTGAATGTATCAATATTTATAGCTGTTACATATACACTGAATATTTACTTCAGTGTTTGCTGTACACATAACAGCACATATAAACAAAACTGTTGCTCTTCACTTTTTAAGAGGGAAAAGAGGATTCAAAGTTATCAAAAATTTTCTTTCAGTGATGTCAGTTTTTTTAAATATATCATATCAAAAATTTGTCAATATCAAATTGTTAGTGGAAAATTTTATAAACATTATAGAACATTAAAAACACATTATCACAATAAAACGCTTGCATAGCATTCTTATAGCGAAGCAATAATGTTTATACAACATCTTAAAAAATGCACGTTACAAACGTTTCTAGAACTTTTAAAGTAACATTTTTTTCTAATCTTTTTGTTACTTTACAGAAATATTATGGAAACGTTCTTACAACCTAAAATTGTTAGCAGGGGAGAAGTTTAGGACTTGAGTCATATAACCTCAGAAAGTAATATAACCTTATAGTCAAATATATTAATACCTATGAATGACATAATCACTCTGGCTTCATTTATCTTTAATTTTGTTACTGGCTGGGGAGAGTTAATAGGAAAGAATTAAAATTAATAATTGATTGTTAAATGCTTTGATACTGAGATAAAGCCTGAATTCATCGAGGTTATTACCGAGGTTGTTTTGATGGGTATATCAGTGTCATGCGTATCACAACAAAAAATGATGCAGTGCTGATCATTAGTGACTGTCTGGTTTATGTCTTATGCGTGTGTGAATATTCACATCTGAACATGATTTTTCATCTTCAGATCTAATTCAGTGCGGTCTCGTGGGGTTAGCCAGATGTTCCTCCGCTCTGTATGACACAAAGGAATGAGAGAACAGACACTCCAATTAGATGCTGTCAAAAAACTTTAATTTCCCATGAGTCTTATTCAGTTTTGGGGGTTAGTATGTCTTAATAAATGGTAAAGAGACGTTCGGGGCTAGTTGTCACAATGTTTTTTATAGCTAATCTCAGATTTCTTTCAGATTTTTGAAAGTCAAAAATATGGCATCTTGTCACATTATGGGGTTAGCTGTCACAATGGACACCACACCATGAAATGATCAAACCTTGCTTTTGGCCTACAGAAATTTCAGTTAGTAAGTTAAATTTCACCCCATACAACACATGAGACAAATTGCCCCGTTCTGAGAACATAGTTTAACTTATTGTTTTGTTAAAATCCTTTATCCTTTAAAACCTTTATCATAAAGTCAACTCTTACTGAATGTATGGCAGGTTTTATTGTGTCCGCTTAAGTACCAAACTACTGTTATGAACATACAATGATAATTAAATGATATTTTGGAGATTTATGTTAATTTACACCAGTTTTGAACTTGATGTTTGAAACTAATATGTAAAACATTTGCAAGAGATAAGTATTTGTGTATTTGTGATTTATTTGTGATTTAATGATTGTGAATATCCAACTAACAAAATTTTATATATATATATATATACACACTACCAGTCAAAAGTTTGGAAACACTTTTTCTGTTTTTTTTTTATTTATGAATAATAGTAAACTAATCAAAACTTATCAAAACTATCGAAACACCCAGTTTCTTGAGGAATCATCCTGAGAAGATTTTTAAAGAGTTATGTCTTTTCTACATTTTTTAAAATAACATTTTAAACTTTTTTTACTTAATGGAAACATTAAAGAAATGCTCTTACAACCTAAAATAGTTAGATCGGAAATAACAAACCAGCATAAACGTTTTCAAAAAAGTCACTTCAGACCAGTGAAACGTTGAAAAACATTCAGACCTCAAGCCGCTCATGCCAGGTGCTGTCTGCAGAAATAGAAACATACGTCAAATGCAGTTCACGAACTTCATCAATTGCGTAAATTCATTCCATGTCATTAAAGGTCAAGAACCTGTGAGTGAATAAATGTGACGTGAGTCAGAAGGTTATACTCCATATATAGCCCTTATTTCCTGTCCTGTATTTGCCTTCTGGAGTTAAGCCGCTTCTCTTCTTTGAACTGCTGCTGTATCACGTCCTGAACCTCTTGGACGTCAGTCCACCCCCAGCTTCTGAACCTGAGCACAGTGAGTGGAGTCATAATCCAGCCACCAGCTGTAATGACTGACTGCAGACTGAGAGGGGACCTCATCTGCTCAGCAAAAACCTGTGCTAATGTCCACTAAGAACCTACACGAGAAAACTTTAGCCAATGTTCTTAAGGTTGTCAAAAAAAGCTCATGCAGAAATGTTACTACAATGTACAAATACGAAATGTTATTTTTATCTGTGGAATGTTTTTTAAAAAGTTACAGAATAAAACAAAAATCATAACCAATCAAAAACATTAATAAAAATCTGTACGTTGTAAACATTCTTCTAACTTTCAAAATAGCATTTTAACTTTTGTAACTTAATGAAAAGGTTAGGGAAACATTCTTATAACCCAAAATTATTAGCTGGGTAATTTATGTATTTACACACACACACACACGGTTGAGTGATGAAATGCATGTATGTTAGTGCCACAAAGCACCACCGTATCCCTGCATGTTTTATTGATCTGGTTTGTCATGTTTATAATTGAGTCCTGTCTTTTACTTTACTCACGTGGCCAGGCATTCGCTAGGAACAACACATCTGTCAAACCATTTAAAAGTCTCCTGAGAACATCCACAAGTTACAAGCTCGTTTTGAACCTCTGAATAATTCACACTGTCATGTTGACCTTGTTTTGGGGGCTGTTAAGATAAATAATTAGCTCTATTGTAGGCTTGATTAGAAAGGCTAGGCTACGCTAGTCGATATCGGTTTTGAATGCATAATGCATCCAGTGTTCAATACACGAGCGCTTCGCTGCTCACAGAGTTTCCTGTAAGTAACAATCAGACTGATCAATCTGTTGGTGTTTTCTACAACACAACAAGAGAGAAAGTGTTGGGATAAAGGTGGGTGAGGATATTAGACAGATAGAGGGACAGATAGAGAGAGAGAGAGAGAGAGAGAGAACAATAGCCATGTTTAGTTTTGAGTGGGCAGGAGAGATGAGAGTCTCTGAGTGTATTTATGAATCTGTTCATCACCGATTATAGTGGCATAATTATCTACATAGGTTATATTCTTTATATCCCTAAAAATGAAAGCAGAGAAAAATAACGACAGGTCATTTGAATATGAATCATAAACTGTGATATTTCTAAAATGGCATTCTATTAAATATCGTTCTAATACATATTCTGTCTCTCTCACTATACAAACACACACACACATATATATATATATATACATATATATTTTATTATATGGATCGTCAAAATTTCTTCAATGTTGCTTGTGTTTCACAGAAGACATGAGGATGATGAAATGCTGACAGAAGTTTAATTTGTGGGTAAACAAGACAATATACAATAACAATAAAACAACGGATTAATAAAATTTCAGTTGTTATCTGTGTTCTGAAACCAGACAGAAAACAGTTAGACAGGTCGCTGCTAGGGTGTTGCAGTAATTATACTGTTATCTACAGAGGTTATACCTTCAGAAATGAATGCTGAGTTGGGTGACAGTAGGTCATTCGAGTAATCATAGCTGTGATATCTGTGCAGTGTTGATCAGTTACAGTGTTTAATATTCTACTTAAACTTCCCAAAACCTGTAATTAACAAAAACATCAAACTGTAATTGTACCTCATACACACAGCAATGAAAGATGTTATGTGCTTGCGTTACAAAGTGATTGACTTCGGTCTGAACATATTAAACTGCCTACACACACATTGTGTAAAAGCACCCTAAGCACACTTCCCATGCAAAAAAATAGTATAGTTAAATGTTATCCAATATTTGTGTATTCTGCAATATTGTTATGTTTTTAGCAACACTCAGGTTAACAATTTTAGGTTGTAAGTACGTTTGCCTAATATTTTCATTAAGTACCAAAAACGTTAATGTAATTTTGAATGTTGCTAGGAAATGACAGCATCGAGCTGCTAGGCATCTGAACAAAGATGTTATGTATCAGAAATGCTTTAATACATCGTCATCTTACAAATCCCCCTAATTACAAGTTTATGTAGCCGACAATAATTCTTGATTTGTCTGGTTTCTTATACACTGCAATGCAATTCAACCTACCCTTGTTTTCTATCAGTAACTGAGCCCAACAGCTAAAGAAAATCAATATAGCGCTACGAGATAACAATGAACATGTAGTGTTGACCATCTCTTTAAAAGACCCGCAATGCCATGTGGTTTACACTCTGCTGAAAAGCTTTAGCTGGCAATGAGGTCCGTGGGTTGTTTGGTAAGGCCACGAGGCTAATTATATCTCAGTCGTTTACCTCGTTTTTATGGTTGTTTTTTATTAAACAGAAACACACAAAAATCTTGTGCATGATGTGGGTTTTGCGAAACAACAGAGACACATTCGGCACTTAGTGCCTCATCTCGTTGAACTTTTGAAATTGTGCTGTAAAAATGTCAGCCGGAGTGCCTGAAATTCATTGCAAACACGGACGCACAATATAGACTTGAGAGTGTGTTAAGAGCTCTAACCTTTTCCTGCAAACTGAAGCAATTTAAACACCCCTCAACTTCACTATCTCTGCCCGGGAATGTCTCGCAGCGGCTGATAAATACACTATAACTTCAACTTCTAAACAATTTTCACCAGGTGTACTTTATGACAACATCCAAAAGTAGTCCAGATTTACGGTATCATACACACAATCAGTAAGGTGACAAACTCAATGTACATTCATTTAAGATGCGGTCTGATAGCACTCTGCCAAAACAGCGGCGACGTGCACTTGGGAGTAACAGGCTGTTCTGCATGGCTGAGCATTTGTAGACCCACTCGTCAAATATATATCTCTACCTTCCTCTCCAGCTCAAGCAGGTTTGTTTCTCGTGACCTTGGATGTCGGAGCGTCAAGCAAAACTTGTCCCCATTGGGGAGAATACTGTGTTGAGGTCGACTCGACCGCTCAGGGTCTGTAGAAAATCTTCTGACATGCTGAATACATTATGCAGACATCAGCACATATAATATAATTAGTCATTTAAATTAGTCAACCTCAGGACAAGAGTAAAGTACAAGCAGGGTTGCCATACATCTCTTACTGGGTGGGACGTCCATTTATTTGCCACTTATTCCAAACTGTGTGTAAATGAATGCATTCGGACTTGGCAACTAGAACACCAAAATTACACAACTGTCTCATTAATTTTGCATACCAGCCATTTTGTGTTAACCTTGACATTCAGTTTTATACCACAAATGGTATGCCAGACATATTATCTGTTATGATTAGGGTTGCCAGACATCTTTTTGTGACCAACACTACTATGAGTACGTACAAGCTAATGCAACCTTAGTACAGAGGTGCTTACAAGGACACTGTGATATTTCTAATAAACCCAGCTGGTGAATATACGGTTCAACAAACAGATAAGTGAAAGGGCCCGAAATATAGTTTGAAATCTGCCAGCTTTGTTTGGAGTCCCACACAGACGGTACGAGGCACTCAGGTGTCACACAGATATTGCACGATCGGTCAGGGCCAAAAATTCAATTCTTGGCTAAGACGCAAGACTACAAAGGAAATGATGCAATGTGAGCAGCGAGTTGGCTCTCAGAAAGAACCTTGACATTGTATTTTCACACTATGGGAAATTCATTACAAAGCCTGTAAAGTTTGCCTCAGTTAGCTAAATGTAGATGCAGCTGAAATCCGCTGATAGCGTTTCAGTGAGCAAGCGAGAAATATGCGATAAACACAGATATTATCACTCTGAAAAGCACAGCCTGATTTCTTTTCACACCAGGTAAGATGATTTGGTGAACATGATATGAAACAGAGCTACAGGACATCTGAATTGTAATTATACTGAGTGTCTTCTCCTGATGCTTTAGATATTATTAATAGTGACTAACTGAACCAAAGCTGTGACCAGTGAGACAAAATAAGTCAACAACTGCCCAGCTAACAGGAAACGTTCTCAGAACATTGACTAACGTTCTTGTGACTTACTAGTGTTTAAAATAATGTTCTTGCAGTAACGGTAGTAGAATGTTTTTATAACAATAAACATAACAAAAACTTTATTCTTAAGTAGTTAGTGGAATGTTTTAAAAAGTTAAAGAATTTGGAAAAGTTGTTTAAATAGCATTCTTACAACCAAGCAGTAACATTAATACAATGTTTAAAAAGCTAGACATTCCTACTTTTAAAAGAACTTTTAAAAAAGAACTTTTATAATAATGTTTTTATGTTTTTGTTACATAATGGAAACATTACAGGAAGATTCTCATAACCTATCATTGTTAACTGGTCATTTCTGTATATGACCATATATTCTGGTCAGGCTTAGACAGTGTTTTGACTTTACTGTTTTACACAATTATAAGAAAATGTTTCCATTGAGCCTAACAGAAAAAACATACAGACTAGCCAATAAATGACACGGAGATACATTTCTTAATACGTTTCTTATAATAATAATTTTCATGATGTTTCCAATAAGATGAAATGTTATGTGAAACAAACCAACAAACACATGTAAAGAATCCATCGCAAATACTTACTCAAGTCTGTGCTGTTGTTTGCCCATCAAAACTGATGTCACTTCCTGGAAGATGATGTCATCAAACAACTAGCCTAAGAGATGCTGCCAAAAACTAACAGGATGAACGATTATCAATTCTGTATGTTTTTCAAAAAAAGTCTTGGTAGTCAAATAAGTTGATTACTTGTTAAAACAATAAACAATATATGAATTAAATTAGAAAAAAAAAATTGAATAAAATATAGAAAAAATGATTCTTAATAAATGGCCTGTGTTCATTTCCAAATGTTTAATAATGTATTAAAATGACACAATCAACTCTAACCAAAGCAGTGAACTTATATAAATTCACCCCTGTGTGCAGCTGCAGACATGAGTGTTTTCCATGTAGAATAAACATCATATCATCCACATAATACCTGTCATTACCTCTATGGATTCCCAGAAGTCACTGCGTGCCTATGGTAACTCCATGAATATGGATGACAACACCATATGGAGACAAAGAGAAGGACGACATCAAGGCAACACCTGGTCACACAAACCTCTCCTCTCCATTAATATATTCAGTCACGAAGCTCCACAAACATGCATGTCATTTTAGAACAATAATTAGACATCTGATGCGTGGTAAGAGGTTCGAGGAACACGAACTCTGCGCTGTCCCAGAAGGAAAGACAATGTTCATCATTATTCATTGAATTGTTTCGGAAGGGCTTTTCATAGGGGATGATCTCCATTCCGCTCGTAAAAATGATCAGCGCAGGTTCCTCCAGCCTGCCGCCTGGCAGTAATGAGAAATGGACACACATAATAGAGCTTGAATGGGTTTAAGTGAGGGCCAGCGAGTCATATTATCAGAGCGCACCAGTCGACTGCCAATAACATGAAGGATTCCCATGCAGGTATCGATTTGTCTACAGACTTGTTCAACTTTTAGCGCACTAAAGTTTTATGAGCTGTACGCTGTGCTGATCAATTTCAGAGGGATGGAAAGGACTGGAAATGAAATGCGTCTGAGAGGCAGTTTGGGTATTGTAACATTAACAATTTAGCACAAACATCCACCACATAAAGAAGTTTGCAGAGCTGTAAAATTTTATAATATTACATTACTTAATACATGTTAATGAATGCTGCACTTTTAGCAGAGCTAATACGATAAATAAAATGAGTGATAAATGGGGTATCTGTAGTTCAGATTGTTGAAAATGATTCTAGAAATGACTTATGGTCACAGGATTGATTCCCCTTTGTCTGAACCCAGCTAACAATTGTAGGTTGTAAGAACATTTCCCTAACGTTTCCATTAATAAATTTTTATGCAACATTTTTTTTAACGTTCTTTTAACGTTAAAAAGACGTTTTAACGTTCTACTAACTGCATAAAAATTTTTGATTGTAGAAGTTAATATGATATGCAACATTAAAAAGACACTAAATACACTAAAAAAACACATTTAAAAGACGTTACTTTTAACATTTTGATAACTTTGAAAGAACTTTTAGAGAACGTTAGTCAGGGTTCTCATAACATTCCCTGTTAGCCACTCAAAGTCACTTCAGACTAAAGCGTCTGCCAGGTTAATAAATGTAATAGCAGCAAAAAATAAAGAGCTGATGCACAATTTGCATGCACACTGAGTATTATAACATTGTTCTTGTGGAGTGAAAGGCACATTTATCACAACTGTTGCTCAGAGGTTGAACCAGAGCAGTGGTGGGGAACTAATCAGAACACCTTGCTATTAATGTCAGGCTCTCGGAGTCGAGCTCGTAATTATTCATGACTTGCTTGTGTACAGCATACCACAGATGCTGCATCAGTGTGTTGCTGCAGTCCATCCCATCTGCTTAAGACAGAGAGGATGTTGAGATGGAGAAACGTTCCTGGTGCTCTGGAAAAGGACATGAATTTTCATTCCATTCATTTCACTGAATGACATGAAGCTGACAGGCAGATCATTCACAAATCTTGTCATAAGGAAGTGCAAAATCTGAATTTTGCAAATAATTTTGCAATGGGTGGCCCTGTTTTCACTAGTCATGCAGGAGGTTTTGTCTAGTGGGAGTTTTGGCAATTATTCTTTGTAGATACCAATATGCTGCGAAAAACGTTTTTTTCTCTATTAAAACTGCAGTCGTAACTTTTGCCTCCATCTCTGTTTAAAATTGGTTAATTTACATACTTTTCTTTAGTTATGTTCATGACATATTCCAGGTAATCAGACCTCACAGCTCACATTAAAAATCATTATCATTATAACTTACCGTAATGTAGGAAGATCATGTTAAACACTGATCCGTCATGTACTTGCTCAATAACTGAAAATTTTAATAATAACTGCATTTAAGCTTTAAGTTATTCAGATGTTTCCATATATCCTTTCAGGATACAAATATATTTTTGCTAGCAGCATAGACGATCCATTATATTTTGGCAGATGTGTTTACTAGTGCTGTTTGGAGGGCTTTTAAAAGCATGAAACTAATGTGTGTTTTTCTCGATCTGCTTGCTTTGACGTCACAGTGCAGGAGAGTCACCAGTGAAAGTCTCGAGACTGCGTGTGTTCTTGTGCTGCCATTAGCCAACCAGCGTCATGAAGATCTTGTTTTCACATTGCAGTTCTGGCTCAGATGACTGAAGCACACAAAATGAACAGCAGAGCTAAATGCCTGTGTACATACAGTAGCTCTCTCCAGGTAACACCTAGCTAACAGGAAACGTTCTCAGAATGTTGGCAAAGGTTCTGTAAAAGTTCTCTTAAAGGTACCAAAAACATTTTTGAAGTAATGTTAGAAAAATGTTTTTAATGTGATATTTATCATATATTTTGAAAATGTTATTCTTAAGTTGTTAGTGGAATGTTTTAAAAACATTACAGAATAAAATAAAAATGAATATTCTCTCCAAGCAGTAAGGGTAATACATTGAAAAAACGTTTTGAACGTTCTTAGAACATTCATAATAACATTTTTGACACTTACCTGTTAGGGACGCATTCTCACAAGCTAAAATTGTTAGCTGGGTATAAACCTTTTCAGTCATATTGGTCTAGTTCAATTTCACTGGACCCAGAAGATATACTTACAAACTTGTTGCAACTCCAGAAGTTTTGGGTACACATGGATTTGCCTTCTGTATGTACACAAACTTTTAACATGTTAAGGTTTATACAACAGAAACTTTAAAACTTCCACCCCCACTAAGGTTTTTTTTAGAAAGCTCAAAATATCACACACAGTGGTTACAGGCCTGATCTTCTGCTTTAAAAGTAAACAGTACGTGGTCTGATGAGGTTCAGATGCACACCAGGTACCTGGATGTTGCCTGAGGTTTGATGGTGCAACGGCACCTGGTTCATTGTCTTGGGGTTATGGTCTTACAGTGCACGGTTTTGATCTGAATTTTTACAAAGACACATGCAGACTGGCAACACTAAGCTGACCTATTTCCTCTGGTCGTTTTGGACTAACGCTGAATCACAACGGTCTGGTTAAGGCACGTTTTCAGTGCAGTGATTTCATACCCTGCAGAACATCAGAGAAACTTCTATTCTAAAACTGAGACCAGAAGTATTTCCAGAAGTAACAAAAACATCACAACTATTATTTTGAAAGTTCTAGAAATGTTCAAAAAATCCAGTTAAAATCCAAGTCCAGACGCTGTATTAATTTACTGCTTGGTTATGAAAACATAATTCAAACATTTTTAATCCTGTAATGTTTTTAAGAAGGAAAATTCTGTAATGTTTTCAAATAAAAAAATAAGAATAGTGTTTTTAATACAGATGATAACGTTAAAGTTCCACGAGCATTACTGCAAGAACATTTTGAGAGAACTTTGACAGAACATTAGCCAACATCCTGAGAACATTCCCTGTTAGCTGGATTATTAAACAAGCCTTTGAAGCATATGAATGCAAGCTTTTAGGCTGTAATAACACCTCGATCATTTATGGCTCCTTCATGGTCTTGATGGTGTAAACCTGGATATTATGACAGATCTGGAGCTTCTGTAATAGCTGCTTTATTTGGAAAAGTCCTTGAGGGGAATTCTGGGGACACTGGAGAACATTCTGACCCTTTCTGGCACATTCCCAGACCTGACACCCACACTTTCTGTTGAATACCATGTTTTTCTTTACATCATACCCAGCTAACAAGGAATGTTTACAGAATGTTGGCTAACATTCTCTGAAAGTTCCCAAAGTTTTCTTGACTTATTTAAAAACATTCCTACAGTAATGTTAGTTGAATCTCAATACTTTGTTCTTATAATCTAGCAATAAGGTTAATACATCTAAACATCTAAAAAACATCTGGACATTTTGAATGTTCCTAGAACTTTCAACATAATATATTTGTATTTAATATTACATTAATATTATTTTATTAATAGTTAATTATTTTTGTGACCTAATGGAAATGTTATGAAAACGTTCTTACAACCTATAATTGCTATCTGGGCAGACATATGTGTGTGCTGGGTAAACATTTCTACAGCTGATGTAACCCTCTCTTAAGAAACTGGATGACTGCCTCTGAGACGATGTTGATTTGCGTGATTGTTTTCTTACGTTTGACCTTGTTTCTTTTCGCTGTCTGAGCAGCACAGCAGTACAGATTTCATTTGATTCACCCTGCAGTCCAAAGTGCCTGCTTGCTTTACATTAATTGTGTGATATTTTGATATTTCCCTCAGGAGCTACTTCAGAAGGGGGAAAAACATTAAAACTGTCTCTAAATATAGATTAAAAGGAGAAAATCACAGCTATTTCCAGGCAGATATCAGATCAAAGTCACCGAGCTGGAAATATAGGCAACTGTCTGATCCGTCATTCCACACGAACACAGAGCTTTATTTGACCTGAACGTCTTTGTCGCTAATTACTGTTGTTGGCCCCAGAACTTAGTAAACAAACACACACGTTTTTCCAACCAATCCTGCGAGAACAGCCAGATCTCAATTAAAAATAAAACTGCTGTAAACATAATATATATCAGGTCCAGCGCCAGCCCAAAATGTCAAACGGTATCAAATATCAATAAAACTCAACAGTGAAACGCTTGTGACTAATTAACTGGCAGAAGAGATACAGGTTTTATTAAGATCATATATCTGCTTGCTCTTACGCTGTGAAACTGCAGGCCTCAACACAAAACAAAAATAAAGTGCATTCATGCACAGAATCTTGTTAAATTGCATTTTGTGATTAATCTTTATATGCCAATACATAAACCTCTGTGACCTATATAAATATAACACCCACTTTGGACTACGCTGGGTAGTCAGTAAAATAATTATCTAACAATACTGTATGATTACAAATTCGAGGTAATAGAATGAAATATTTATGACTGTAAAAATGCCTACCAATATGCTAAGGCAGTTATATTCATGATATACACAGAGACTTTTGCTCAGCTGTTTGGTTTATCAACCAATGTTAGAAAACTAACTAAAATAACCACACTGCGGTTTCAAATGACATTTACAAGACAAACACAGACCTTACAGAGGCATTGAATAATCGCGTGATTCGGTGAGTGTGTATAATGTATTTTAAATAAAGTGGCAAACTGTGTATAGACTTGCAAATTAGGAAGACTGTTGGTCACAGAGGGAGTTGAGTGATATGTTTAGAGAATGACTGTCATTGACGTTTAGAAATTCACTCACAGGCTTGTGTTAGACAAGGGTGATGCCAACCACAATGTCAGAAACGCAGTTATACCGTATACCATACCTGACAGAGCGAGTGTATTTTACATGACTTGTATCGTCACCTGGAGAAACTCACAAGTGTGGACTAGTTTGCATGCTTTTAGTATGCATCAACATGTATTTGAAACACTTGCTTCTCTTCGTTTGATTCAAATGAATGCAAATATTTGCCTTCGTTGCTGCGGCACCTGGCTCGAGAAAATCTCTCGGGGGAAGTACGCGACAGTTCGTGATGGCATACGGTGCATGTATGTCCTCCGAGACAGAGCTGCGTACTCTTAAATATAAGAGTCCATCTACTCGGGTGGCAGCAAATCAATTTCAAAGGCCTTTTGAGGAAAAACATAATCTAATTATTATTTGATAAAGCTCCCGCTGAGAGACCAATCACAGAGCGCGATTATGTGTCAAACAGGAAGTGCACACACTTCGCCACTTTACAGGTAGACAGTGTGACTCGATTAATGACTATTTAAGCTAACGTTCACAATATTAACAAAACAGATTTTGCAAGTTGTTATCTTCTCTCTTCATTATCACCCTTTGTGTGACCCAAAATAACATGACGATTGATGGCTGTTGTGACATTTGTGACATTTTTAGCTGCTAGTTTCTTGTTTGTTTTGATTAACACAAAAGGTAGCATTTAAGGAAAAAAATTTTATAAAATTAAAAACGATATTAACATGTTAAATATAAGCACAAGCACACGCATTAGTCACTATCTTGAATAATGATTATTATTGGCTAATATTTATTCAGTATGTTGTTGAATAAAAGGTAACACTTTATTTTGATAGTCCACGTTAGACATTCAATTAACTTTAAGGAACTCTTATGTATGTCCCCCCCCCAAAATAAATATCAAAATATCACACAATGAAAGTAAAGCAAGCATGCAGTTTGAATTGCAGGGTGAATAAAAGTAAATTTGTAACAAAATCAAAAACCAAGAAAAAAATGGAAGAAAACAATCAAACATTAACTAGACAGCAAGCTGCTTTCTGCAGACAGATGGATTAGAATCTGCCTTCATTCTGCGCACAATGAGACAGAAAAAAACTGTTTAGATTGTAATCAGATTTGAACATATTTTATCAGATAGCTATATAGATTTCTCGGTAGGTGGGGCTACCAACCTGATGTCACACCTTCTTTAGGTCATGATTGGTTAGTACAAGAAGTGAGATTATATGCAGAATAGAATAGAACAGAATAGAACAGAATGTTTCCATACACGGAGAAACAGGCAGAGATTGTCTAGCATGTGAAACATTATCCTTGTAACTCTATCCAAATTTATTCAAGCGAAGGATTTGGTGGCTACAGTCTGAGAACCAAATTACAGTGTTTCTGTTGAACCCACAGGCTGTCTCTAAAGCCAACCTGTCCAATTTCCCAGCACACACATATCAGACACACAAACCCAAACCCTGACCATGGCGATCCTTTCAGAGCAGGAAATGGCTTTGCATGCTCCGGACCCAAACGCGCCAGGCATTCTGGTGTAGGAAAATGAAATATTTAAACCTCCCCAATAGCTTTTCATAACTGAATTGATGGTGCCAAGGAGTTTCATCTTATCATCACAAGCCATACTTTATTGCCTGGCCTACAGAACCTCACTGAAAATTAAAAGCCTGCAGAGCCCTGTCATATTTCCATGGTTGCTTTGTTGTATATGTATATATGTATACACGCGCACACACACACAAATCAAACTAATTTGTAGTTACATTATAGGGGGCATGTTTTTTGTTAGGAGGTGCTGTGTCTCCCTGTTTTCATCTCTATACAATATACATGTAGTGTACAGCTTGCCGATAAACATGGGTGTTTATACACTGTAATTTGTAATTGACTCTGGAACCTTTACATTTGCCCAGGGTGATTTTGTGTGTTTTTTTCTGAGCAAATGGCTGTCACTGAAACATTTTCTCTTTTATTCCAACTCGTGGCTACATTTGTAAGATCACAGAATGATCAACAGGCTAAAATCTGAAAATACAGTATAAACATCATATACTGTTTAAATGAACAGGTCTGTTGGTTTAACTAATGTTGGCTTGTTAGCTAGCCAGCGACAAAATAAAATTGTCATACAAGAACATCTGTACAACCTAATTTACAACAGTGATTTTCCAGAAATTGCTTGTTCCATGGAATTGTATAGACACAAGTATGAATATTCATGCTCATATGTGATCTGTCTCATGATGTGTCTCATTGAATATGTACAAGAGGAATATTTGTCTGTCAGTATACTGGATATATACACCATACACGATTGTAGAGTGCTGTGATAAATCCATGACTCTCCAAAAATGAGACCTGCACCTTGCACAGAAAATTACAGCATCTTTTCAACTGTGAAATAAACTTTTATGGTTTCCAACCGTAGGAGCAAGTGATCGTCACCTTAATTAGCTTTTACGTAACATCACTTATCAAGTCACTAAAATACTTAAACAAGCGTTTTTGTCAAAATTGGGTTTTCACCTCAATCACATCATTAATTTTCAGATTTACAAGCCACTGTGACACATCAGCACAGGCATAAATTATTTTCCTGCGTTTATGGTTTGATGTAATAACGGGTGCGGATTCTTTCTGACAAATTCCACGAGTGCAAATGTGTTTCATCTGGAGTTTTCAAAACTCAGCCCTGCCGTGCTGCCGGCTGCCAGAGATATTTTATCCAACCTGTCAACTTAAAGAACATTTTTTAAAGATATTATAAAAAGCAAACCCTTAAAGGCTGTTTATCTCATATTCTGTCAAGATCTTTATGCACTTTAAGAAAAAAGAAACATTTAACTTCAAGAATATAAAGTTTCTTGTGCTGTGTAGAAGTTAAAGGTTAGATATTTTTAAAAGCTTTCTTCTTTGTACAATAACTTACCAACAAAGGACAAACAGAACACTCACAGGCATTCAACGTAACATCAACTATATTATACTACATCAACATATATTTCTATAAAATAAAACACACATGTATCTGTCTTTTACTATGCCTGCCAATGGGTTTGTTACCCATATTAAACAGTGAAATTTAGTCACAGTCACAAAAATCAGGCAGAAAACGTTGATTACAACATGTCTTCCTGAGAGAAACCTTTAATATATTCTGTGCTTTAGGGACAGGAGCTTCAAAATTAGCATTTCATGGTTAATGACTTAGATTTAGATAAGCGGTAATCCCTGTTTAATTCTGACATAATGACTTCACTATTGCACCTTATTGTGTTTATTGCTGAAGCACCATGAGACTCGCCTCACAAGTGGGGCGGCATATTTTTAAACTAAAGTTTACAAAAGTGGCGTAACCGTACCAGGAGCTGTTGGATCACAAAACAAAGCCGGGGGACTGATATCCAGTAATGAAGCTCAGCGAATTAGTGCAGAAATCTCATTACCCAGCTCACATGAAACATTATCAGAATGTTGGCTAACATTCTCTAAAAGTTCTCTCAAAGTTATCAAAAGCCTTCTTGCAGTAGCATTATAACTTTGTAACCTTATATATCATATATTTCAAAAATGTTATAGTTAAAATACAACTATATCTCAAAAACAGGACGTTTTGGACGTTCCAAGAACACAAAATACATTTCTAACGTTTTTGTAACTTAATGGAAATGTTAGGGAAACATTCTCACAGCCTAGCTGGGTTAGTTGTCCTGAGTCCAGAGCAACTGTGGTGGAGAACTGAAGCGTACAGAACACACTGTTTCTCCTGAACAGCTGAAGCAGCTTTTCTGCCCAGATTCAAACCAGAGATTAATGCACGACTACCACAAAAAAGCTATAAACAGACACGTGTGCCTGCATCAGATGGTTTTTAATTGTTTATAGAATTTCCTCGTGAAGGACGATACAGTGAACCCTGCACGATTCCAGTACAAAGAGAATTTCTGCACAGGAAGCAGAAACCTGATTTTGTTCAGCATGAGCAGACATTAGAGAAAGCATGGCCTGGTGGTAAATTTCTCTTCTGCTGTTTTACCTTGTTCTGTCAAATAAAATTACCAGAACATTGCAAAGTTGTGATTATTGTTTGTTGTGGACTTAGCTAACAATTTTATGTTTAGGTTGTAAGAATGTTTCCCTAAGGTTTCTATTAAGTAACAAAAACTAGGAACATTCAAAACATCCATTTTTTTAGGTGTTGTATTAATGTTGCTTGGTTATAAGAACGTCATTCAGATTTTCCACTAGCAACCTCAGAATAACGTTTTGGTATATGTGATATATAGCGTTAAAAACATTCTACTTGTGTTATTGCAAAATTGTTTTTAATATCTTATAGAGAACTTTTGGAGAACATTAGGCAACACTCTGTGAACGTTCCCTGCTAGCTGTTGAGGTGCTGGTTTAAACATCTTTATTTTCCGGTGTGTTTTTTTTTTTGGTGAAGCTGTTGGAGACACCCAGTCTGTGAAACTGAAAGAGCAAAACAGATTGTTTAAACCACTCCTACACATCTGATCATGAGGGGTCTATTCATAAAACAGAAAATAAGCTGCTTTTACAGTTTTGACGATAACTTTGTGTCTCATCTTTTAAAAGGCAGAACAATGTCTTTCAGGATGGCTTTACCTCAGCAGCTGGGCTTGTAAATTATTTTTCAGACTTACACCATGTACCAGTTTCTCTCCTCTTTCCACGCCCTCGATTCTTTTTATGCGTTTCCTTTCTACAAAACCCTCGTCAGCAGCCTGGCAGAGATCACAGGTGGAGAGGTAATGAGATACATTTGCTTTTCTCTGCTCAGCTACCTGGTGTGGAGAGAGATGTAATTCATTATTGACTCGCCCAGGAGACTGTTGCTGAGGAGGAAACTGCGTGAGTGAGAGCGTGCTCTTAGAAAGACAGACAGCTCACAGGGAACGTTTTCAGAACATTGGCTAACATTCTCTACAAATTCTCTCAAAGTTATCAAAATGTTCTTGCATTAACGTTAGTAGAACATTTTTAATGTTATATATATAATGTATATCAAAACCGTTATTCTCAAGCAGTTAGTGGAACATTTTTAAAACATGTTTGAAATCATTCTTATAACCAATCAATAATGTTAATACAAAACTGGACATTTTGAACATGAATTTTTCAGAAGATTTTTTATTACTAATGGAAACATTACAGAAGTGTTCTTACAACCTAAAACTGTTAGCTGGGTAGATAAATTAGACAGATACATTTTCCTCTCTACTGCCATCTCTGTTGGAAACAAAAAATTGCAGGGTAGTTATTTTCTTAATGAGGATGACGTTTACATTCTAAACAACTGTTGTAAGAACAAGCTACAACCGCTGCACCATCTACAGCACCCGGACATGAGATATAGTATCCAGATCGGACCGATGGACAGTTCCCACAAAATCGGACCTGACATCTCAAATTATAAATCATTATTATAATTTACTGTTGTGAATCAGTGTAAGGCAAGGACATTTAGTATTTTATGTCTTGTTCTATGCTACTTTATTCTGCATAAACTGATAAATTGTTTAACGGAATGGCAAATGCATAGGTTAATTCATTGATTGGTACATAAAGTGATTGATAGACAGCTGGACAGATTCTGATTGACTGATCGACTGATCTGTGGACAGAATCTGAGGACCAGTGATGTCGCCATGCTGACAACTTCTTGCTGAGGAGCTACTCTGACTTCCAGCCCCTCACAGGTGTGCTACAGCCTGTTCCATTAACAGCTTGAAATATGCCACAAAGAGAAAGTAGAAACAAAAAATAATGTGCCCACACAAGCCAGCTTTCCAACAAAAAAGAAGATATTTACATCCATGTGACTGATACTCCACAGGCAGTCCTACATTATTCTGAGGGGCCAGTGTTAGTGTGTGTGTGTGTGTGAGTGTTTATCAGTGAAGATGAGTTGTTAAGTGGTTACGTATTCCAGACGCCTGCTGTCCCCTGACTGCGCCATATTCATGAGATAGTGTGAGCGCTTATAAATGGATCAAAGGACTAACTCAAAGGCTTCATTCGTGAAGTCCTGAAGACCATCTTCTGTTTACAGGCTGATGGCCCATCTCCACATTTACTATGACCTGAACAATAGCAAACACGCCTGGTTAAGATGCTTGTCAGAAACCAGTACTAGTCGTACCAGTCAAACAAAGAAATGAGAGCTACTAAATGCAGCAGCTCAGACTTTTCTCTTGTTCTTGACGTTAAACTTGGCTCGGCGTGTCTCGATGTGCCAACTGAATAAATTTGCAATATACTGCAATATTTCTTCTTTATTTCCAGGAAAGAAAATAAAGCATTCAGGGCAGGATTACGAAGGTCATAAACTGTTCTATAACGCAGCTAACTGAGAACTCATCTTACCCAGCTAACAATTTTAGGTTGTGAGTAATAAAAACATTAAAAGGCTTTATTTTTTGAATTCTGTAAATTCTGATATATGATGTATAATGTTCGTCTATGGTTCTACTAACCATTCTTCTGAGAACGTTCTCTGTTAGCTTGGTACGTCTCAGAGCTATGAGAAAACAACATCCGAGCAATTAAATATTCCTCTGGAGAGATGAGCAGGAAAAGTTCATGTAGTGAAGGATTTGACAAATGCATCCTGATATGACTAAATTGCATCTCTAAATGACAATACTCCAACAGCACATTTGGATAGATGACTTGTGACTGTGTGGGCCGGTTTCTGCCAGTATGAATGACTTATACGACTAAAAGAACAGATGGGCTGTGGGAGACATTTTCAAGAAGCCAGAGTGAGAAATAACAAGAAACGAGGAGAGAACGCTAAATGAGTGGGACACTAGCAAGACAAACAGTCTTAAAGACAGTAGACTACCAGCATTTTACCCACAATACACCTTGTTTTCATTGTCACCTCGGGCAGAGAATACCTTCGTTCTAGCCGCCAGGATCCCTTTGACAGCACCTAAATACAGAAATGGATCTCTGAAGCACGACAGAAGAACAGTGAGAAAACACAGCGCATGTTCTGTAGGGAGAACATGTCAAGAATTTAACTCAGAATGGAGAAGAATCGTGAGGAACACAAGAGAAGCTGAGAGTCAAAAGGGAAAACAAACATTTGAGCGTAAGGGGTAGCAGCTGAGTCGATAGCAAAGCATCATGGGAGATGACTGACAGGATATAGATCATTAGGGATTACAAAAGACGAGAAGACTGGTGGTAAGAAGGATGGCAGGGAAGGAATGGAGACCAGAGAATAGAAGACTGGAACAGCAGATCAGTGGGCTTTGGAACAAACTCCAGGTTTCTGTCGCTGTGCTCCATTTTCATGCATCCGTATGATATTTTTGTGTATGTAGATGTGTGTGTGTGGTGTTCCGTCACAGAGGTGTCTGGACCATGTCTTGGTAAACACGATTCTTGAGAGAATCGATTGGACTCAGTTTCCCTGACTCACATCAAAGAGCTACCCTGGAGCCACTGCAGCCCAATACAGCCGCCAAAGATGTGGGGAAATCTTCAGGTCTCAGCCTTGTTTTGTTGACATTCATGAACAACAAATTCCAGTTTGAATTCGGATGAATCATCTAGATTCTTTGTTTTAGAAGGACAGTCAAGTTGCGGGAATCAGAGATGGAATCATTTGCTCTCTGTCTCGTATTAAAGACTGTGTGTGTGTTCTAACAGCATTAACATACAAGACACGGATGTCGACAAGTGCACTGAATAAGTGTGAAGTTGAACATTGTCTCAATCTGTGGCCTGCTGTTTCAGTGTCCGTCTTCATTTAGCTTTAGACACGTGACAAGCTTGAATAGCATTTACATTGTGTGGGTGGATGCAGTTAAACAGAATACAGATTAGCTGATGCACCAGAAACACGTGTGATAGCAAAACATGACTACTAATAACAGAACTTTACTTTACAGATCTGAAGAGATTAAAATACAAGTTGGTAAATCTCACAAAAATGTTTTCTGGTCACATTTCACCCTAAACATTTATAAATTTCCATCCCAAACCCTCCAGCAAATTACTGTAATATTATATACAGGTTTTATTTAAAGCTGCAATCTGTACTTCTGCCTCTCTACTGCCATCTCTGTTTGAAACATAAAATTGCAGGGTACTTGCTAGTTATTTTCTTAATGCGGATGACAAGTTTAAATTCTAAACAACTGCTGTAAGAACAAGCTACAAACGCTGCACCATCTACTATACCCGGATATGTGATATAGAGACCGGATCTTCTGTTAACAGATGGACATTTTACCTAAACCTGATGCTACATGCTACAATAATGCAAAACAACCCATAATGATTGCAAAATAGGCTTCCTTTTTTAAGCAAAATATAATACTATCATTATAATTAATTATATAATTAATTATATAATTAATATAATAATACAATTTAAATTATATACTATATTATCATTTTCTTTTAGGGTGTATGACACAAGTTTCGTAACTGGTTCTCAATGGTCATTAAGAGTTATTTCACAAACTCTATAACAGTATTCCAGCTCAACTTTATATGCTGGACATATTCTAGAAATCAAGATATATATATATATATATATATATATATATATATATATATATATATATATATATATATATATATATATATATATATATATATATATATATATATATATAATGCATACAGTATTTTTGTCCCATGATCAAAATATGCACAGATATCAGAAATCCATTTTCATGTGTGACTGTAATCTGGTCAGTTTATGGTCTGTGCTGTCAGATGTGTAGCGCTCGACAGGGACCAAAACTTCAAACGTGTGTGAATATGTGACATTTCCCAGAGGGCACAGGAAGTTATCTTAAAAGAGCAATCCATTTTCCTCTAATCCACAGAGGCCAAACCCAATGAAAGTACTCACTCATCGTCCTCCAGCTTAATTAAGCAATCCATCATGTGACTGTCTGACAAAACACTAAACAAAACAAACGTAGTTTCGGAGAACAAGTTTCTTAAACAGAATCTATTGAGTAATGGTGCAGTAATCATTGAAAAGGAAAGCAATGGCTACCTGATTAAGAGCTGATCCAGTAAACATGATGCAATTAAACCCTCATTTTCAAAAAACTTCTCCATCGAAAGGTTTCCTACGTGAGTTTGCGATGCAAATGCAAGAGATTTCTGAAACTGTGATAAAGCAAATGACAAAATAAAAAAATGTATAATTTATAAAAGAAAAACATACATTAGCAAACGAAAGTGTAACTTTTTCTATCTTTCTTCATTATTCTTAATACTTCTCAAAACATCTCAAGAGGTTTTAAGGTACATAATTCGTCACAGATGTTAAGCTAACACAAAGGTCAGAACAAATTTGTGGAATCAGATCAAGGTTGGACCAGATCTGTGACAAGGTCACTATAGGTCACCTTTAAATTCTCCAGACACAGCAGTGTTAATCTGACCTTGTGTTTGTCCCCATTGTCCTGCTGAAAGAGTTTCTCCTATATGACCTATAGGCTTCAGTTTTATAGCGGAGCACAATGTGATTTCTTGCAGTATTTCCTGATATTTTGCCTCATGTATTCTCCCTTCTAAAGATGCTGCAGCCCCGCAGGGAAATGTCGCAGCCATCATACTTCAGTATGTATGTATGGTGCTAACCGAGGCATGACCAGTGTCAGATTTGCCCCGCATGTTTAGATAGTACAATTTATCTAAAGGGCTGCATCTGGAACTAGCATTCTATAGTAATTATCTTTACTTTATACACCTTTTTTTTCCCACTACAAAGACCCTTTTGTAAAACAGAAAGATTTTTTATGGAACCACACAGAGAAACATTTTTCTTCTATGGCATCTTGAAGCACCTTTTTAAGAGTGTGTCTGATTGAAACATCCTGTGGGGGTGTGGCCAATTCTATTCACATCACAACCCATGATTCTTGATTTCAAAGGCAGTTCTGAATAGTACCCAATACTGTTTAGGATGTCTATCATTGCATAATGTTTACTATTTTGCATACTAGTTGTAGCAAACTGGCAGTATGCAGTAAGTGCCCACTTAACAGGGAATGTTTTCAGAACATTGGCTAACATTTTTAATGCTATATATTACAAATTCAAAACACTATTCTTAAGGAGTTAGAGAAAC